>CAMAOC010000100.1:0-156912 GCA_945859555.1 Megachile ligniseca | reverse complement strand
GGATAAAGACAAGAGGAATAGGAATAATAATAATAGTAATAAGAATAATAATAACAGTTATAGCGATAATAATAATAATAATAAGGATAAAGACAAGAGGAATAGGAATAATAATAATAGTAATAAGAATAATAATAATAGTAATAAGAATAATAATTATAGTAATAAGAATAATAATAACAGTTTTAGCGATAATAATAATAATAATAAGGATAATAATAATAGTTATAAGGATAAAGGCAAGAGTAATGCGGATAGAACCAATAGAATAAGGATAATAATAATAGTAATAAGAATAATAATAACAGTTATAGCGATAATAATAATAATAATAAGGATAAAAAAATAGTTATAAGGATAAAGACAAGAGGAATTGTGATAATAATAATACTAATAAGAATAATAATAACAGTTAAAGCGATAATAATAATAATAATAATAAGGATAATAATAACTGTTATAGCGATAATAATAATAATAATAATAATAAGGATAATAATATTAGACATAAGGATAAAGGCAAGAGTAATACGGATAGTAGCAATAGAATAAGGATAATAATAACAGTTACAGCGATAATAATAATAGTAATATGGATAAAAAAATAGTTATAAGGATCAAGGCAAGAGTAATACGGATAGTAACATTAGAATAAGGATAATAATATCAGTTATAGCGATAATAATAATAATAGTAATAAGGATAATAATATTAGTTATAAGGATGAAGGCAAGAGTAATACGGATAGTAACAATAGAATGAGGATAATAATAGCAGTTATAGCGATAATAATAGTAATAATAATAATAAGGATAATAATAATAGTAATAAGTATAAGAATAATAGTTATAGCGATAATAATAATAGTTATAAGGATAAAGGCAAGAGGAATAGGGATAATAATAATAGTAATAAGTATAAGAATAACAGTTATAGCGATAATAATAACAATAATAAGGATAAAGACAAGAGGAATAGGAATAATAATAATAGTAATAAGAATAATAATAACAGTTAAAGCGATAATAGTAATAATAATAATAAGGATAATAATAACTGTTATAGCGATAATAATAATAATAATAATAATAAGGATAATAATATTAGACATAAGGATAAAGGCAAGAGTAATACGGATAGTAGCAATAGAATAAGGATAATAATAACAGTTATAGCGATAATAATAATAGTAATATGGATAAAAAAATAGTTATAAGGATAAAGGCAAGAGTAATACGGATAGTAACAATAGAATGAGGATAATAATAGCAGTTATAGCGATAATAATAGTAATAATAATAATAAGGATAATAATAATAGTTTTAAGGATAAATCCAAGAGGAACAGGGATAATAATAATAGTAATAAGTATAAGAATAATAGTTATAGCGATAATAATAGTAGTTATAAGGATGAATGCAAGAGTAATACGGATAGTAACAATAGAATAAGGATAATAATAACAGTTATAGCGATAACAATAGTAATAATAATAATAAGGATAATAATAATAGTTTTAAGGATAAATCCAAGAGGAACAGGGATAATAATAATAGTAATAAGTATAAGAATAATAGTTATAGCGATAATAATAATAGTTATAAGGATAAAGGCAAGAGGAATAGGGATAATAATAATAGTAATAAGTATAAGAATAACAGTTATAGCGATAATAATAATAGTTATAAGGATAAAGACAGGAGTAATACGGATAGTAACAATAGAATGAGGATAATAATAGCAGTTATAGCGATAACAATAGTAATAATAATAATAAGGATAATAATATTAGACATAAGGATAAAGGCAAGAGTAATACGGATAGTCACAATAGAATAAGGATAATAATAACAGTTATAGCGATAAAAATAATAATAATAAGGATAATAATAATAATTACAAGGATAAATACAAGAGGAATAGGGATAATAATAATAGTAATAAGAATAATAATAACAGTAATAGCGATACTAATAATAGTAATAAGGATAAAGGCAAGAGTAATACGGATAGTAACATTAGAATAAGGATAATAATAACAGTTATAGCGATAATAATAATAATAATAATAATAAGGATAATAATATTAGTTATAAGGATAATGACAAGAGTAATACGGATAGAAACAATAGAGTAAGGATAATAATAACAGTTATAGCGATAATAATAATAATAAGGGTAATAATAATAGTTATACGGATAAAGCCAAGAGGAATAGGGATAATAATAATAGTAATAAGAATAATAATAACAGTTATAGCGATAATAATAATAGTAATAAGAATAATAATAATAGTTATAAGGATAAAGACAAGAGTAATGCGGATAGTAACAATAGAATAAGGATAATAATAACAGTTATAGCGATAATAATAAGACTAATAGGGATTAATAATAATAGTTATAAGGATATAGACAACAGTAATACGGAGAGTAACAATAGAATAAGGATAATAATAACAGTTATATTGATAATAATAGTAATAATAAGGATAATAATAACAGTTATGGCAATAATAATAATAATAATAATAAGGATAAAAATAATAGTTATACCGATAATAATAATAATAATAAGGATAATAATATTAGTTATAAGGATAAAGGCAAGAGTAATACGGATAGTAACAATAGAATAAGGATAATAATAACAGTTATAGCGATAATAATAATAATAATAATAAGGATAATAATAATAGTTATAAGGATGAAGGCAAGAGGAATAGGGATAATAATAATAGTAATAAGAATAATAATAACAGCTATAGCGATAATAATAATTGTAATAAGGATAATAATAACAGTTATAGCGAGAATAATAATAGTAATAAGGATAATAATATTAGTTATAAGGATAAAGACAAGAGGAATAGGGATAGTAACAATAGAATAAGGATAATAATAACAGTTATAGCGATAATAATAATAGTAATAAGAATAATAATAACAGTTATAGCGACAAGAATAATAATAATAAGGATAATGATCATAGTTATATGGATAAAGACAACAGTAATAGGGATAGTAACAACAGAATAAGGATAATGATAACAGTTAAAGCGATAATAATAATAGTAATAAGAATAATAATAACAGTTATAGCGATAATAATAATAATAATAAGAATAATGCTAATAGTTATAAGGATCAAGGCAAGAGTAATACCGATAGTAACATTAGAATAAGGATAATAATATCAGTTATAGCGATAATAATAATAATAGTAATAAGGATAATAATATTAGTAATAAGGATAAAGGCAAGAGTAATACGGATAGTAACATTAGAATAAGGATAATAATAACAGTTATAGCGATAATAATAATAGTAATAAGGATAATAATAGTAGTTATATGGATAAAGACAAGAGTAATATGGATAGTAACAATAGAATGAGGATAATAATAGTAGTTATCAGGATAAAGCCAAGAGGAATAGGGATAATAATAATAGTAATAGGAATAATAATAACAGTTATAGCGATAATAATAATCGTAATAAGAATAATAATAACAGTTATAGCGATACTAATAATAGTATTAAGGATAAAGGCAAGAGTAATACGGATAGTAACATTAGAATAAGGATAATAATAACAGTTATAGCAATAATAATAATAATAATAATAATAAGGATAATAATATTAGTTATAAAGATAAAGGCAAGAGTAATACGGATAGTAACATTAGAATAAGGATATTAATAACAGTTATAGCGATAATAATAATAATAATAATAAGGATAATAATAATAGTTATAAGGATAAAGACAAGAGTAATAGGGATAATAATAATAGTAATAAGTATAAGAATAATTGTTATAGCGATAATAATAATAGTAATGAGTATAAGAGTAATTGTTATAGCGATAATAATAATAATAATAAGCATAATAATAATAGTTACAAGGATAAAGGCAATAGTACTACGGATAGTAACAATAGAATGAGGATAATAATATCAGTTATAGCGACAATAATAATAATAATTATAAGGATAATAATAATAGTTATAAGGATAAAGGCAAGAGTAATACGGATAGTAACAATAGAATAAGGATAATAATAATAGTTATAAGCATAAATCCAAGAGCAATAGGGATAATAATAATAGTAATAGGAATAATAATAACAGTTATAGCGATAATACTAATAGTAATAAGTATAAGAATAATAGTTATTCCGATAATAATAACAATAATACGGATAATAATAATAGTTATAAGGATAAAGGCAAGTGTAATGCGGACAGTAACAATAGAATAAGGGTAACAATAATATTTATCAGGATAAAGCCAAGAGGAATAGGGATAATAATAATAGTAATAGGAATAATAATAACAGTTATAGCGATACTAATAATAGTAATAAGGATAAAGGCAAGAGTAATACGGATAGTAACATTAGAATAAGGATAATAATAACAGTTATAGCGATAATAATAATAATAATAATAAGGATAATAATATTAGTTATAAGGATAAAGGCAAGAGTAATACGGATTGTAACAATAGAATGAGGATAATAATAACAGTTATAGCGATAATAATAATAATAATGACTATAAGAATAATAGTTATAGCGATAATAATAGTAGTAATAACAATAATAATAACAGTCATAGCGATAATAATAATAGTAATAAGGATAATAATAATAGATATAGTGCTACTAATAATTGTAGTAAGGATAATAATAACAGTAATGAGGATAAAGACAAGAGTAACGGGAATAGTAATAATAGAATAAGGATAATAATAACAGTCATAGCGATAATAATAGTAGGAATAAGGATAATAATAACAGTTATAGTGCTAATAATAATACAATAAGGATAATAATAATAGTTATAGCGATATCAATAATAGTAATAAGGATAATAATAATAGTTGTAGCGATATTAATAATAGTAATAAGGATAATAATAATAGTAAAAAGGGTAATAATAATAGTAATAAGGATAATAATAATAGATATAGCGATAATAACAATAGTAATAGGGATAATAATAATAGATATAAGGACTAAACCAAGAGTAATAGGGATAATAATAATAGTTATAGTGCCAACAATAGTAGTCATAAGGATTATGGTAATAGTTATAACGATAAAGACAAGAGTAATAGGGATAGTAATAATAGACTAAGGATAATAATAACAGTCATAGCGATAATAATAATAGTAGTAATGATTGTAATAATAGTTATAAGGATAAAGACAAGAGTAATAGGGATAATAATAATAGTAATAATGATAATAATAATACTTATAAGGACAAAGACAAGAGTAATAGGGATAGTAATAATAGAATAAGGATTATAATAACAGTGATAGCGATAATAATAATAGTAATAAGGATAATAATAATAGTTATAATGCTAACAATAATAGTAATAAGGATTATAGTAATAGTTATAAGGTTAAAGACAAGATCAATAGGGATAGTAATAATAGTAATAAGGGTAATAATAATAGTTATAGCGATAATAATAATAGTAATAAGGATAATAATAATAGTAAAAAGGGTAATAATAACAGTAATAAGGATAATAATAATAGTTATAGCGATAATAACAATAGTAATAGGGATAATAATAACAATTATAACGATAATACTAATAGTATTAACGATCATAATAATAGACATAAGTACTAAAACAAGAGTAATAGGGATAATAATAATAGTTATAGTGCTAACAATAATAGTAATAAGGATTATGGTAATAGTTATAAGGATACAGACAAGAGTAATAGGGATAGTAATAATAGAATAAGGATAATAATAACAGTCATAGCGATAATAGTAATAGTAATAATGATAGTAATAATACTTATAAGGTTAAAGACAAGAGTAATAGGGATAGTAATAATAGACTAAGGATAATAATAACAGTCATAGCGATAATAATAATAGTAATAATGATAGTAATAATAGTTATAAGGATAAAGACAAGAGTAATAGGGATAATAATAATAGTAATAATGATAATAATAATACTTATAGGGATAAAGACAAGAGTAATAGGGATAGTAATAATAGAATAAGGATAATAATAACAGTCATAGCGATAATAATAATAGTAATAAGGATAACAATAATAGTAAAAAGGGTAATAATAACAGTAATAAGGATAATAATAATAGTTATAGCGATAATAACAATAGTAATAGGGATAATAATAACAATTATAACGATAATACTAATAGTATTAACGATCATAATAATAGATATAAGGACTAAAACAAGAGTAATAGGGATAATAATAATAGTTATAGCGATAATAACAATAGTAATAGGGATAATAATAACAATTATAACGATAATACTAATAGTATTAACGATCATAATAATAGATATAAGGACTAAAACAAGAGTAATAGGGATAATAATAATAGTTATAGTGCCAACAATAATAGTAATAAGGATTATGGTAATAGTTATAAGGATAAAGACAAGAGTAATAGGGATAGTAATAATAGAAGAAGAATAATAATAACAGTGATAGCGATAATAATAATAGTAATAAGGATAATAATAATAGTTATAAAGATAGAGACAAGTGTAATAGGGATAGTAATAATAGTAATAAGGGTAATAATAATAGTTATAGTGCTACTAATAATAGAAATAAGGATAATAATAATAGTTATAAGGATAATCACAAGAGTAATAGGGATATTAATAATAGAATGAGGATAATAATAACAGTCATAGCGATAATAATAATAGTAATAAGGATAACAATAATAGTAAAAAGGGTAATAATAACAGTAATAAGGATAATAATAATAGTTATAGCGATAATAACAATAGTAATAGGGATAATAATAACAATTATAACGATAATACTAATAGTATTAACGATCATAATAATAGATATAAGGACTAAAACAAGAGTAATAGGGATAATAATAATAGTTATAGTGCCAACAATAATAGTAATAAGGATTATGGTAATAGTTATAAGGATAAAGACAAGAGTAATAGGGATAGTAATAATAGAAGAAGAATAATAATAACAGTGATAGCGATAATAATAATAGTAATAAGGATAATAATAATAGTTATAAAGATAGAGACAAGTGTAATAGGGATAGTAATAATAGTAATAAGGGTAATAATAATAGTTATAGTGCTACTAATAATAGAAATAAGGATAATAATAATAGTTATAAGGATAATCACAAGAGTAATAGGGATATTAATAATAGAATGAGGATAATAATAACAGTCATAGCGATAATAATAATAGTAATAAGGGAAATAATAATAGTTATAAGGATAAAAACAAGAGTAAGAGGGATAGTAATAATAGAATAATGATAATAATAACAGTCATAGCGATAATAATAATAGTAATAATGATAGTAATAATAGTTATAAGGATACAGACAAGAGTAATAGGGATAACAATAATAGTAATAAGGGTAATAATAATAGTTATAGTGCTACTAATAATAGAAATAAGGATAATAATAATAGTTATAAGGATAATCACAAGAGTAATAGGGATATTAATAATAGAATGAGGATAATAATAACAGTCATAGCGATAATAATAATAGTAATAAGGGAAATAATAATAGTTATAAGGATAAAGACAAGAGTAATAGGGATAGTAATAATAGAATAAGGATAATAATAACAGTCATAGCGATAATAATAATAGTAATAATGATAGTAATAATAGTTATAAGGATACAGACAAGAGCAATAGGGATAATAATAATAGTAATAATGATAATAATAATACTTATAAGGATAAAGACAAGACAAATAGGGATAGTAATAATAGAATAAGAATAATAATAACAGTCATAGCGATACTAATAATAGTAATAATGATAATAATAATAGTAAAAAGGGTAATAATAACAGTAATAAGGATAATAATAATAGTTATAGCGATAATAACAATAGTAATAGCGATAATAATAACAATTATAACGATAATACTAATAGTATTAACGATCATAATAATAGATATAAGGACTAAAACAAGACTAATAGGGATAATAATAATAGTTATAGTGCCAACAATAATAGTAATAAGGATAGTAATAATAGTTATAGCGATAATAATAATAGTAATAAGGATAATAATAATAGTTATAAGGATAAAGACAAGAGTAGTAGGGATAGTAACAATATAATACGGATAATAATAACAGTCATAGCGATAATAATAATAGTAATAAGGGAAATAATAATAGTTGTAAGGATAAAGACAAGAGTAATAGGGATAGTAATAATAGAATAAGGATAATAATAACAGTCATAGCGATAATAATAATAGTTATAAGGATAGAGACAAGTGTAATAGGGATAGTAATAATAGAAGAAGTATAATAATAACAGTGATAGCGATAATAATAATAGTAATAAGGATAATAATAACAGTTATAGTGCTAATAATAATAGTTATAAGGATAAAGGCAAGAGTAATGCGGATAGTAACAATAGAATAAGGAAAATAATAATAGTAATAAGAATAATAATAACAGTTATAGCGATAATAGTAATAGTAATACGGAAAATGATAGTAGTTATAAGGATGAATGCAAGAGTAATACGGATAGTAACAATAGAATACGGATAATAATAACAGTTATAGCGATAAAAATAATAATAATGAGGATAATAATAATAATTACAAGGATAAATACAAGAGGAATAGGGATAATAATAATAGTAATAAGAATAATAATAACAGTTATAGGGATAATAATAATAGTTATAAGGATAAAGACAAGAGTAATACGGATAGTAACAATAGAGTAAGGATAATAATAATACGGATAATAATAATAGTAATAAGTATAAGAATAATAGTTATAGCGATAATAATAATAGTAATAAGAATAATAATAACAGTTATAGGGATAATAATAATAGTTATAAGGATAAAGACAAGAGTAATACAGATAGTAACAATAGCGTAAGGATAATAATAATAAGGATAAGTATTAGCATAAGAATAATAGTTATAGCGATAATAATAATAGTAATAAGAACAATAATAACAGTTATAGCGATAATAATAATAGTAATAAGGATAATAATAATAGTTATAGCGATAATAATAATAATCATAAGGATAATAATAATAGTTATAAGGATAAAGACAAGAGGAATAGGGATAATAATAATAGTAATAAGAATAATAATAACAGTTACAGCGATAATAATAATAGTAATAAGGATAAAAAAATAGTTATAAGGATAAAGGCAAGAGTAATGCGGATAGAACCAATAGAATAAGGATAATAATAATAGTAATAAGAATAATAATAACAGTTATAGCGATAATAATAATAGTAATAAGGATAATAATAACAGTTATAGCGATAATAATAATAGTAATAGGAGTAATAATAACAGTTATAGCGATAATAATAATAGTAATACGGAAAATAATAGTAGTTATAAGGATGAATGCAAGAGTAATACGGATAGTAACAATAGAATAAGGATAATAATAACAGTTATAGCGATAAAAATAATAATAATAAGGATAATAATAATAATTACAAGGATAAATACAAGAGGAATAGGGATAATAATAATAGTAATAAGAATAATAATAACAGTTATAGCGATAATAATAATAGTTATAAGGATAAAGACAAGAGGAATAGTGATAATAATAATAGTAATAAGAATAATAATAACAGTTAAAGCGATGATAATAATAATAATAATAAGGATAATAATAACTGTTATAGCGATAATAATAATAATAATAATAATAAGGATTATAATATTAGACATAAGGATAAAGGCAAGAGTAATACGGATAGTAACAATAGAATAAGGATAATAATAACAGTTATAGCGATAATAATAATAGTAATATGGATAGAAAAATAGTTATAAGGATCAAGGCAAGAGTAATACGGATAGTACCATTAGAATAAGGATAATAATATCAGTTATAGCGATAATAATAATAATAATAATAATAAGGATAATAATATTAGTTATAAGGATAAAGGCAAGAGTAATACGGATAGTAACAATAGAATGAGGATAATAATAGCAGTTGTAGCGATAATAATAGTAATAATAATAATAAGGATAATAATAATAGTTTTAAGGATAAATCCAAGAGGAACAGGGATAATAATAATAGTAATAAGTATAAGAATAATAGTTATAGCGATAATAATAATAGTTATAAGGATAAAGGCAAGAGGAATAGGGATAATAATAATAGTAATAAGTATAAGAATAACAGTTATAGCGATAATAATAGTAATAATAAGGATAAAGACAAGAGGAATAGGAATAATAATAATAGTAATAAGAATAATAATAACAGTTATAGCGATAATAATAATAATAATAAGGATAAAGACAAGAGGAATAGGAATAATAATAATAGTAATAAGAATAATAATAATAGTAATAAGAATAATAATTATAGTAATAAGAATAATAATAACAGTTTTAGCGATAATAATAATAATAATAAGGATAATAATAATAGTTATAAGGATAAAGGCAAGAGTAATGCGGATAGAACCAATAGAATAAGGATAATAATAATAGTAATAAGAATAATAATAACAGTTATAGCGATAATAATAATAATAATAAGGATAAAAAAATAGTTATAAGGATAAAGACAAGAGGAATTGTGATAATAATAATACTAATAAGAATAATAATAACAGTTAAAGCGATAATAATAATAATAATAATAAGGATAATAATAACTGTTATAGCGATAATAATAATAATAATAATAATAAGGATAATAATATTAGACATAAGGATAAAGGCAAGAGTAATACGGATAGTAGCAATAGAATAAGGATAATAATAACAGTTACAGCGATAATAATAATAGTAATATGGATAAAAAAATAGTTATAAGGATCAAGGCAAGAGTAATACGGATAGTAACATTAGAATAAGGATAATAATATCAGTTATAGCGATAATAATAATAATAGTAATAAGGATAATAATATTAGTTATAAGGATGAAGGCAAGAGTAATACGGATAGTAACAATAGAATGAGGATAATAATAGCAGTTATAGCGATAATAATAATAGTAATAATGATAATAATAATACTTATAAGGATAAAGACAAGACAAATAGGGATAGTAATAATAGAATAAGAATAATAATAACAGTCATAGCGATACTAATAATAGTAATAATGATAATAATAATAGTAAAAAGGGTAATAATAACAGTAATAAGGATAATAATAATAGTTATAGCGATAATAACAATAGTAATAGCGATAATAATAACAATTATAACGATAATACTAATAGTATTAACGATCATAATAATAGATATAAGGACTAAAACAAGACTAATAGGGATAATAATAATAGTTATAGTGCCAACAATAATAGTAATAAGGATAGTAATAATAGTTATAGCGATAATAATAATAGTAATAAGGATAATAATAATAGTTATAAGGATAAAGACAAGAGTAGTAGGGATAGTAACAATATAATACGGATAATAATAACAGTCATAGCGATAATAATAATAGTAATAAGGGAAATAATAATAGTTGTAAGGATAAAGACAAGAGTAATAGGGATAGTAATAATAGAATAAGGATAATAATAACAGTCATAGCGATAATAATAATAGTTATAAGGATAGAGACAAGTGTAATAGGGATAGTAATAATAGAAGAAGTATAATAATAACAGTGATAGCGATAATAATAATAGTAATAAGGATAATAATAACAGTTATAGTGCTAATAATAATAGTTATAAGGATAAAGGCAAGAGTAATGCGGATAGTAACAATAGAATAAGGAAAATAATAATAGTAATAAGAATAATAATAACAGTTATAGCGATAATAGTAATAGTAATACGGAAAATGATAGTAGTTATAAGGATGAATGCAAGAGTAATACGGATAGTAACAATAGAATACGGATAATAATAACAGTTATAGCGATAAAAATAATAATAATGAGGATAATAATAATAATTACAAGGATAAATACAAGAGGAATAGGGATAATAATAATAGTAATAAGAATAATAATAACAGTTATAGGGATAATAATAATAGTTATAAGGATAAAGACAAGAGTAATACGGATAGTAACAATAGAGTAAGGATAATAATAATACGGATAATAATAATAGTAATAAGTATAAGAATAATAGTTATAGCGATAATAATAATAGTAATAAGAATAATAATAACAGTTATAGGGATAATAATAATAGTTATAAGGATAAAGACAAGAGTAATACAGATAGTAACAATAGCGTAAGGATAATAATAATAAGGATAAGTATTAGCATAAGAATAATAGTTATAGCGATAATAATAATAGTAATAAGAACAATAATAACAGTTATAGCGATAATAATAATAGTAATAAGGATAATAATAATAGTTATAGCGATAATAATAATAATCATAAGGATAATAATAATAGTTATAAGGATAAAGACAAGAGGAATAGGGATAATAATAATAGTAATAAGAATAATAATAACAGTTACAGCGATAATAATAATAGTAATAAGGATAAAAAAATAGTTATAAGGATAAAGGCAAGAGTAATGCGGATAGAACCAATAGAATAAGGATAATAATAATAGTAATAAGAATAATAATAACAGTTATAGCGATAATAATAATAGTAATAAGGATAATAATAACAGTTATAGCGATAATAATAATAGTAATAGGAGTAATAATAACAGTTATAGCGATAATAATAATAGTAATACGGAAAATAATAGTAGTTATAAGGATGAATGCAAGAGTAATACGGATAGTAACAATAGAATAAGGATAATAATAACAGTTATAGCGATAAAAATAATAATAATAAGGATAATAATAATAATTACAAGGATAAATACAAGAGGAATAGGGATAATAATAATAGTAATAAGAATAATAATAACAGTTATAGCGATAATAATAATAGTTATAAGGATAAAGACAAGAGGAATAGTGATAATAATAATAGTAATAAGAATAATAATAACAGTTAAAGCGATGATAATAATAATAATAATAAGGATAATAATAACTGTTATAGCGATAATAATAATAATAATAATAATAAGGATTATAATATTAGACATAAGGATAAAGGCAAGAGTAATACGGATAGTAACAATAGAATAAGGATAATAATAACAGTTATAGCGATAATAATAATAGTAATATGGATAGAAAAATAGTTATAAGGATCAAGGCAAGAGTAATACGGATAGTACCATTAGAATAAGGATAATAATATCAGTTATAGCGATAATAATAATAATAATAATAATAAGGATAATAATATTAGTTATAAGGATAAAGGCAAGAGTAATACGGATAGTAACAATAGAATGAGGATAATAATAGCAGTTGTAGCGATAATAATAGTAATAATAATAATAAGGATAATAATAATAGTTTTAAGGATAAATCCAAGAGGAACAGGGATAATAATAATAGTAATAAGTATAAGAATAATAGTTATAGCGATAATAATAATAGTTATAAGGATAAAGGCAAGAGGAATAGGGATAATAATAATAGTAATAAGTATAAGAATAACAGTTATAGCGATAATAATAGTAATAATAAGGATAAAGACAAGAGGAATAGGAATAATAATAATAGTAATAAGAATAATAATAACAGTTATAGCGATAATAATAATAATAATAAGGATAAAGACAAGAGGAATAGGAATAATAATAATAGTAATAAGAATAATAATAATAGTAATAAGAATAATAATTATAGTAATAAGAATAATAATAACAGTTTTAGCGATAATAATAATAATAATAAGGATAATAATAATAGTTATAAGGATAAAGGCAAGAGTAATGCGGATAGAACCAATAGAATAAGGATAATAATAATAGTAATAAGAATAATAATAACAGTTATAGCGATAATAATAATAATAATAAGGATAAAAAAATAGTTATAAGGATAAAGACAAGAGGAATTGTGATAATAATAATACTAATAAGAATAATAATAACAGTTAAAGCGATAATAATAATAATAATAATAAGGATAATAATAACTGTTATAGCGATAATAATAATAATAATAATAATAAGGATAATAATATTAGACATAAGGATAAAGGCAAGAGTAATACGGATAGTAGCAATAGAATAAGGATAATAATAACAGTTACAGCGATAATAATAATAGTAATATGGATAAAAAAATAGTTATAAGGATCAAGGCAAGAGTAATACGGATAGTAACATTAGAATAAGGATAATAATATCAGTTATAGCGATAATAATAATAATAGTAATAAGGATAATAATATTAGTTATAAGGATGAAGGCAAGAGTAATACGGATAGTAACAATAGAATGAGGATAATAATAGCAGTTATAGCGATAATAATAGTAATAATAATAATAAGGATAATAATAATAGTAATAAGTATAAGAATAATAGTTATAGCGATAATAATAATAGTTATAAGGATAAAGGCAAGAGGAATAGGGATAATAATAATAGTAATAAGTATAAGAATAACAGTTATAGCGATAATAATAACAATAATAAGGATAAAGACAAGAGGAATAGGAATAATAATAATAGTAATAAGAATAATAATAACAGTTAAAGCGATAATAGTAATAATAATAATAAGGATAATAATAACTGTTATAGCGATAATAATAATAATAATAATAATAAGGATAATAATATTAGACATAAGGATAAAGGCAAGAGTAATACGGATAGTAGCAATAGAATAAGGATAATAATAACAGTTATAGCGATAATAATAATAGTAATATGGATAAAAAAATAGTTATAAGGATCAAGGCAAGAGTAATACGGATAGTAACATTAGAATAAGGATAATAATATCAGTTATAGCGATAATAATAATAATAGTAATACGGATAATAATATTAATTATAAGGAAAAAGGCAAGAGTAATACGGATAGTAACAATAGAATGAGGATAATAATAGCAGTTATAGCGATAATAATAGTAATAATAATAATAAGGATAATAATAATAGTTTTAAGGATAAATCCAAGAGGAACAGGGATAATAATAATAGTAATAAGTATAAGAATAATAGTTATAGCGATAATAATAGTAGTTATAAGGATGAATGCAAGAGTAATACGGATAGTAACAATAGAATAAGGATAATAATAACAGTTATAGCGATAAAAATAATAATAATAAGGATAATAATAATAATTACAAGGATAAATACAAGAGGAATAGGGATAATAATAATAGTAATAAGAATAATAATAACAGTTATAGCGAAAATAATAATAGTTATAAGGATAAAAAAATAGTTATAAGGATAAAGACAAGAGGAATTGTGATAATAATAATAGTAATAAGAATAATAATAACAGTTAAAGCGATAATAATAATAATAATAATAAGGATAATAATAACTGTTATAGCGATAATAATAATAATAATAATAATAAGGATAATAATATTAGACATAAGGATAAAGGCAAGAGTAATACGGATAGTAACAATAGAATGAGGATAATAATAACAGTTATAGCGATAACAATAGTAATAATAATAATAAGGATAATAATAATAGTTTTAAGGATAAATCCAAGAGGAACAGGGATAATAATAATAGTAATAAGTATAAGAATAATAGTTATAGCGATAATAATAATAGTTATAAGGATAAAGGCAAGAGGAATAGGGATAATAATAATAGTAATAAGAATAATAATAACAGTTATAGCGATAATAATGATAGTTATAAGGATAGAAAAATAGTTATAAGGATAAAGACAAGAGGAACTGTGATAATAATAATAGTAATAAGAATAATAATAACAGTTAAATAGATAATAATAATAATAATAATAGGGATAATAATAACTGTTATAGCGATAATAATAATAATAATAATAATAAGGATAATAATATTAGACATAAGGATAACGGCAAGAGTAGTACGGATAGTAACAATAGAATAAGGATAATAATAACAGTTATAGCGATAATAATAATTGTAATAAGGATAATAATAACAGTTATAGCGAGAATAATAATAGTAATAAGGATAATATATTAGTTATAAGGATAAAGACAAGTGTAATACGGATAGTAACAATAGAATAAGGATAATAAAAATAGTTATCAGGATAAAGCCAAGAGGAATAGGGATAATAATAATAGTAATAGGAATAATAATAACAGTAATAGCGATACTAATAATAGTAATAAGGATAAAGGCAAGAGTAATACGGATAGTAACATTAGAATAAGGATAATAATAACAGTTATAGCGATAATAATAATAATAATAATAATAAGGATAATAATATTAGTTATAAGGATAATGACAAGAGTAATACGGATAGAAACAATAGAGTAAGGATAATAATAACAGTTATAGCGATAATAATAATAATAAGGGTAATAATAATAGTTATACGGATAAAGCCAAGAGGAATAGGGATAATAATAATAGTAATAAGAATAATAATAACAGTTATAGCGATAATAATAATAGTAATAAGAATAATAATAATAGTTATAAGGATAAAGACAAGAGTAATGCGGATAGTAACAATAGAATAAGGATAATAATAACAGTTATAGCGATAATAATAAGACTAATAGGGATTAATAATAATAGTTATAAGGATATAGACAACAGTAATACGGAGAGTAACAATAGAATAAGGATAATAATAACAGTTATATTGATAATAATAGTAATAATAAGGATAATAATAACAGTTATGGCAATAATAATAATAATAATAATAAGGATAAAAATAATAGTTATACCGATAATAATAATAATAATAAGGATAATAATATTAGTTATAAGGATAAAGGCAAGAGTAATACGGATAGTAACAATAGAATAAGGATAATAATAACAGTTATAGCGATAATAATAATAATAATAATAAGGATAATAATAATAGTTATAAGGATGAAGGCAAGAGGAATAGGGATAATAATAATAGTAATAAGAATAATAATAACAGCTATAGCGATAATAATAATTGTAATAAGGATAATAATAACAGTTATAGCGAGAATAATAATAGTAATAAGGATAATAATATTAGTTATAAGGATAAAGACAAGAGGAATAGGGATAGTAACAATAGAATAAGGATAATAATAACAGTTATAGCGATAATAATAATAGTAATAAGAATAATAATAACAGTTATAGCGACAAGAATAATAATAATAAGGATAATGATCATAGTTATATGGATAAAGACAACAGTAATAGGGATAGTAACAACAGAATAAGGATAATGATAACAGTTAAAGCGATAATAATAATAGTAATAAGAATAATAATAACAGTTATAGCGATAATAATAATAATAATAAGAATAATGCTAATAGTTATAAGGATCAAGGCAAGAGTAATACGGATAGTAACATTAGAATAAGGATAATAATATCAGTTATAGCGATAATAATAATAATAGTAATAAGGATAATAATATTAGTAATAAGGATAAAGGCAAGAGTAATACGGATAGTAACATTAGAATAAGGATAATAATAACAGTTATAGCGATAATAATAATAGTAATAAGGATAATAATAGTAGTTATATGGATAAAGACAAGAGTAATATGGATAGTAACAATAGAATGAGGATAATAATAGTAGTTATCAGGATAAAGCCAAGAGGAATAGGGATAATAATAATAGTAATAGGAATAATAATAACAGTTATAGCGATAATAATAATCGTAATAAGAATAATAATAACAGTTATAGCGATACTAATAATAGTATTAAGGATAAAGGCAAGAGTAATACGGATAGTAACATTAGAATAAGGATAATAATAACAGTTATAGCAATAATAATAATAATAATAATAATAAGGATAATAATATTAGTTATAAAGATAAAGGCAAGAGTAATACGGATAGTAACATTAGAATAAGGATAGTAATAACAGTTATAGCGATAATAATAATAATAATAATAAGGATAATAATAATAGTTATAAGGATAAAGACAAGAGTAATAGGGATAATAATAATAGTAATAAGTATAAGAATAATTGTTATAGCGATAATAATAATAGTAATGAGTATAAGAGTAATTGTTATAGCGATAATAATAATAATAATAAGCATAATAATAATAGTTACAAGGATAAAGGCAATAGTACTACGGATAGTAACAATAGAATGAGGATAATAATATCAGTTATAGCGACAATAATAATAATAATTATAAGGATAATAATAATAGTTATAAGGATAAAGGCAAGAGTAATACGGATAGTAACAATAGAATAAGGATAATAATAATAGTTATAAGCATAAATCCAAGAGCAATAGGGATAATAATAATAGTAATAGGAATAATAATAACAGTTATAGCGATAATACTAATAGTAATAAGTATAAGAATAATAGTTATTCCGATAATAATAACAATAATACGGATAATAATAATAGTTATAAGGATAAAGGCAAGTGTAATGCGGATAGTAACAATAGAATAAGGGTAACAATAATATTTATCAGGATAAAGCCAAGAGGAATAGGGATAATAATAATAGTAATAGGAATAATAATAACAGTTATAGCGATACTAATAATAGTAATAAGGATAAAGGCAAGAGTAATACGGATAGTAACATTAGAATAAGGATAATAATAACAGTTATAGCGATAATAATAATAATAATAATAAGGATAATAATATTAGTTATAAGGATAAAGGCAAGAGTAATACGGATTGTAACAATAGAATGAGGATAATAATAACAGTTATAGCGATAATAATAATAATAATGACTATAAGAATAATAGTTATAGCGATAATAATAGTAGTAATAACAATAATAATAACAGTCATAGCGATAATAATAATAGTAATAAGGATAATAATAATAGATATAGTGCTACTAATAATTGTAGTAAGGATAATAATAACAGTAATGAGGATAAAGACAAGAGTAACGGGAATAGTAATAATAGAATAAGGATAATAATAACAGTCATAGCGATAATAATAGTAGGAATAAGGATAATAATAACAGTTATAGTGCTAATAATAATACAATAAGGATAATAATAATAGTTATAGCGATATCAATAATAGTAATAAGGATAATAATAATAGTTGTAGCGATATTAATAATAGTAATAAGGATAATAATAATAGTAAAAAGGGTAATAATAATAGTAATAAGGATAATAATAATAGATATAGCGATAATAACAATAGTAATAGGGATAATAATAATAGATATAAGGACTAAACCAAGAGTAATAGGGATAATAATAATAGTTATAGTGCCAACAATAGTAGTCATAAGGATTATGGTAATAGTTATAACGATAAAGACAAGAGTAATAGGGATAGTAATAATATAATAAGGATAATAATAACAGTAATAGCGATAATAATAATAGTAGTAATGATAGTAATAATAGTTATAAGGATAAAGACAAGAGTAATAGGGATAGTAGTAATAGAAGAAGTATAATACTAACAGTCATAGCGATAATAATAATAGTAATACGGATAATAATAATAGTTATAGTACTAATAATAATAGTAATAAGGATAATAATAATAGTTATAAGGATAAAGACAAGAGTAACAGGGATAATAATAATAGTAATAAGGGAAATAATAATACTTATAAGGTTAAAGACAAGAGTAATAGGGATAGTAATAATAGACTAAGGATAATAATAACAGTCATAGCGATAATAATAATAGTAGTAATGATTGTAATAATAGTTATAAGGATAAAGACAAGAGTAATAGGGATAATAATAATAGTAATAATGATAATAATAATACTTATAAGGACAAAGACAAGAGTAATAGGGATAGTAATAATAGAATAAGGATTATAATAACAGTGATAGCGATAATAATAATAGTAATAAGGATAATAATAATAGTTATAATGCTAACAATAATAGTAATAAGGATTATAGTAATAGTTATAAGGTTAAAGACAAGATCAATAGGGATAGTAATAATAGTAATAAGGGTAATAATAATAGTTATAGCGATAATAATAATAGTAATAAGGATAATAATAATAGTAAAAAGGGTAATAATAACAGTAATAAGGATAATAATAATAGTTATAGCGATAATAACAATAGTAATAGGGATAATAATAACAATTATAACGATAATACTAATAGTATTAACGATCATAATAATAGACATAAGTACTAAAACAAGAGTAATAGGGATAATAATAATAGTTATAGTGCTAACAATAATAGTAATAAGGATTATGGTAATAGTTATAAGGATACAGACAAGAGTAATAGGGATAGTAATAATAGAATAAGGATAATAATAACAGTCATAGCGATAATAGTAATAGTAATAATGATAGTAATAATACTTATAAGGTTAAAGACAAGAGTAATAGGGATAGTAATAATAGACTAAGGATAATAATAACAGTCATAGCGATAATAATAATAGTAATAATGATAGTAATAATAGTTATAAGGATAAAGACAAGAGTAATAGGGATAATAATAATAGTAATAATGATAATAATAATACTTATAGGGATAAAGACAAGAGTAATAGGGATAGTAATAATAGAATAAGGATAATAATAACAGTCATAGCGATAATAATAATAGTAATAAGGATAACAATAATAGTAAAAAGGGTAATAATAACAGTAATAAGGATAATAATAATAGTTATAGCGATAATAACAATAGTAATAGGGATAATAATAACAATTATAACGATAATACTAATAGTATTAACGATCATAATAATAGATATAAGGACTAAAACAAGAGTAATAGGGATAATAATAATAGTTATAGCGATAATAACAATAGTAATAGGGATAATAATAACAATTATAACGATAATACTAATAGTATTAACGATCATAATAATAGATATAAGGACTAAAACAAGAGTAATAGGGATAATAATAATAGTTATAGTGCCAACAATAATAGTAATAAGGATTATGGTAATAGTTATAAGGATAAAGACAAGAGTAATAGGGATAGTAATAATAGAAGAAGAATAATAATAACAGTGATAGCGATAATAATAATAGTAATAAGGATAATAATAATAGTTATAAAGATAGAGACAAGTGTAATAGGGATAGTAATAATAGTAATAAGGGTAATAATAATAGTTATAGTGCTACTAATAATAGAAATAAGGATAATAATAATAGTTATAAGGATAATCACAAGAGTAATAGGGATATTAATAATAGAATGAGGATAATAATAACAGTCATAGCGATAATAATAATAGTAATAAGGATAACAATAATAGTAAAAAGGGTAATAATAACAGTAATAAGGATAATAATAATAGTTATAGCGATAATAACAATAGTAATAGGATAATAATAACAATTATAACGATAATACTAATAGTATTAACGATCATAATAATAGATATAAGGACTAAAACAAGAGTAATAGGGATAATAATAATAGTTATAGTGCCAACAATAATAGTAATAAGGATTATGGTAATAGTTATAAGGATAAAGACAAGAGTAATAGGGATAGTAATAATAGAAGAAGAATAATAATAACAGTGATAGCGATAATAATAATAGTAATAAGGATAATAATAATAGTTATAAAGATAGAGACAAGTGTAATAGGGATAGTAATAATAGTAATAAGGGTAATAATAATAGTTATAGTGCTACTAATAATAGAAATAAGGATAATAATAATAGTTATAAGGATAATCACAAGAGTAATAGGGATATTAATAATAGAATGAGGATAATAATAACAGTCATAGCGATAATAATAATAGTAATAAGGGAAATAATAATAGTTATAAGGATAAAAACAAGAGTAAAAGGGATAGTAATAATAGAATAATGATAATAATAACAGTCATAGCGATAATAATAATAGTAATAATGATAGTAATAATAGTTATAAGGATACAGACAAGAGTAATAGGGATAACAATAATAGTAATAAGGGTAATAATAATAGTTATAGTGCTACTAATAATAGAAATAAGGATAATAATAATAGTTATAAGGATAATCACAAGAGTAATAGGGATATTAATAATAGAATGAGGATAATAATAACAGTCATAGCGATAATAATAATAGTAATAAGGGAAATAATAATAGTTATAAGGATAAAGACAAGAGTAATAGGGATAGTAATAATAGAATAAGGATAATAATAACAGTCATAGCGATAATAATAATAGTAATAATGATAGTAATAATAGTTATAAGGATACAGACAAGAGCAATAGGGATAATAATAATAGTAATAATGATAATAATAATACTTATAAGGATAAAGACAAGACAAATAGGGATAGTAATAATAGAATAAGAATAATAATAACAGTCATAGCGATACTAATAATAGTAATAATGATAATAATAATAGTAAAAAGGGTAATAATAACAGTAATAAGGATAATAATAATAGTTATAGCGATAATAACAATAGTAATAGCGATAATAATAACAATTATAACGATAATACTAATAGTATTAACGATCATAATAATAGATATAAGGACTAAAACAAGACTAATAGGGATAATAATAATAGTTATAGTGCCAACAATAATAGTAATAAGGATAGTAATAATAGTTATAGCGATAATAATAATAGTAATAAGGATAATAATAATAGTTATAAGGATAAAGACAAGAGTAGTAGGGATAGTAACAATATAATACGGATAATAATAACAGTCATAGCGATAATAATAATAGTAATAAGGGAAATAATAATAGTTGTAAGGATAAAGACAAGAGTAATAGGGATAGTAATAATAGAATAAGGATAATAATAACAGTCATAGCGATAATAATAATAGTTATAAGGATAGAGACAAGTGTAATAGGGATAGTAATAATAGAAGAAGTATAATAATAACAGTGATAGCGATAATAATAATAGTAATAAGGATAATAATAACAGTTATAGTGCTAATAATAATAGTACTAACGATAACAATAGCAGTTATGGCGATAATAATAACAGTAATGAGGATAATAATAATAGTTATAGCGATAATAATAATAGTAATAAGGATAATAATAATAGTTATAGTGCTAACAATAATAGTAACAAGGATTATAGCAATAGTTATAAGGATAAAGACAAGAGTAATAGGGATAGTAATAATAGTAATAAGGATAATAATAATAGATATAGCGATAATAATAATAGTAATAAAGGTAATAATAATAGTTATAGGTCTACTAATAATTGTAATAAGGATAATAATATTAGTTATAAGGATAAAGACAAGAGGAATAGGGATAGTAACAATAGAATAAGGATAATAATAACAGTTATAGCGATAATAATAATAGTAATAAGAATAATAATAACAGTTATAGCGACAAGAATAATAATAATAAGGATAATGATCATAGTTATATGGATAAAGACAACAGTAATAGGGATAGTAACAACAGAATAAGGATAATGATAACAGTTAAAGCGATAATAATAATAGTAATAAGAATAATAATAATAGTAATAGGAATAATAATAACAGTTATAGCGATAATAATAATCGTAATAAGAATAATAATAACAGTTATAGCGATACTAATAATAGTATTAAGGATAAAGGCAAGAGTAATACGGATAGTAACATTAGAATAAGGATAATAATAACAGTTATAGCGATAATAATAATAATAATAATAATAAGGATAATAATATTAGTTATAAAGATAAAGGCAAGAGTAATACGGATAGTAACATTAGAATAAGGATAGTAATAACAGTTATAGCGATAATAATAATAATAATAATAAGGATAATAATAATAGTTATAAGGATAAAGACAAGAGTAATAGGGATAATAATAATAGTAATAAGTATAAGAATAATTGTTATAGCGATAATAATAATAGTAATGAGTATAAGAGTAATTGTTATAGCGATAATAATAATAATAATAAGCATAATAATAATAGTTACAAGGATAAAGGCAATAGTACTACGGATAGTAACAATAGAATGAGGATAATAATATCAGTTATAGCGACAATAATAATAATAATTATAAGGATAATAATAATAGTTATAAGGATAAAGGCAAGAGTAATACGGATAGTAACAATAGAATAAGGATAATAATAATAGTTATAAGCATAAATCCAAGAGCAATAGGGATAATAATAATAGTAATAGGAATAATAATAACAGTTATAGCGATAATACTAATAGTAATAAGTATAAGAATAATAGTTATTCCGATAATAATAACAATAATACGGATAATAATAATAGTTATAAGGATAAAGGCAAGTGTAATGCGGATAGTAACAATAGAATAAGGGTAACAATAATATTTATCAGGATAAAGCCAAGAGGAATAGGGATAATAATAATAGTAATAGGAATAATAATAACAGTTATAGCGATACTAATAATAGTAATAAGGATAAAGGCAAGAGTAATACGGATAGTAACATTAGAATAAGGATAATAATAACAGTTATAGCGATAATAATAATAATAATAATAAGGATAATAATATTAGTTATAAGGATAAAGGCAAGAGTAATACGGATTGTAACAATAGAATGAGGATAATAATAACAGTTATAGCGATAATAATAATAATAATAACTATAAGAATAATAGTTATAGCGATAATAATAGTAGTAATAACAATAATAATAACAGTCATAGCGATAATAATAATAGTAATAAGGATAATAATAATAGATATAGTGCTACTAATAATTGTAGTAAGGATAATAATAATAGTAATGAGGATAAAGACAAGAGTAACGGGAATAGTAATAATAGAATAAGGATAATAATAACAGTCATAGCGATAATAATAGTAGGAATAAGGATAATAATAACAGTTATAGTGCTAATAATAATAGAATAAGGATAATAATAATAGTTATAGCGATATCAATAATAGTAATAAGGATAATAATAATAGTTGTAGCGATATTAATAATAGTAATAAGGATAATAATAATAGTAAAAAGGGTAATAATAATAGATATAGCGATAATAACAATAGTAATAGGGATAATAATAATAGATATAAGGACTAAACCAAGAGTAATAGGGATAATAATAATAGTTATAGTGCCAACAATAGTAGTCATAAGGATTATGGTAATAGTTATAGCGATAAAGACAAGAGTAATAGGGATAGTAATAATATAATAAGGATAATAATAACAGTAATAGCGATAATAATAATAGTAATAAGGGAAATAATAATAGTTATAAGGATAAAGACAAGAGTAATAGGGATAATAATAATAGTAATAATGATAATAATAATACTTATAAGGACAAAGACAAGAGTAATAGGGATAGTAATAATAGAATAAGGATTATAATAACAGTGATAGCGATAATAATAATATTAATAAGGATAATAATAATAGTTATAATGCTAACAATAATAGTAATAAGGATTATAGTAATAGTTATAAGGTTAAAGACAAGATCAATAGGGATAGTAATAATAGTAATAAGGGTAATAATAATAGTTATAGCGATAATAATAATAGTAAAAAGGATAATAATAATAGTAAAAAGGGTAATAATAACAGTAATAAGGATAATAATAATAGTTATAGCGATAATAACAATAGTAATAGGGATAATAATAACAATTATAACGATAATACTAATAGTATTAACGATCATAATAATAGACATAAGTACTAAAACAAGAGTAATAGGGATAATAATAATAGTTATAGTGCTAACAATAATAGTAATAAGGATTATGGTAATAGTTATAAGGATACAGACAAGAGTAATAGGGATAGTAATAATAGAATAAGGATAATAATAACAGTCATAGCGATAATAGTAATAGTAATAATGATAGTAATAATAGTTATAAGGATAAAGACAAGAGTAATAGGGATAGTAATAATAGTAATAAGGATAATAATAATAGATATAGCGATAATAATAATAGTAATAAGGGTAATAATACTAGTTATAAGGATAAAGACAAGAGTAATAGGGATAGTAATAATAGAATAAGGATAATAATAACAGTCATAGCGATAATAATAATAGTAATAATGATAGTAATAATAGTTATAAGGATACAGACAAGAGTAATAGGGATAATAATAATAGTAATAATGATAATAATAATACTTATAAGGATAAAGACAAGAGTAATAGGGATAGTAATAATAGAATAAGAATAATAATAACAGTCATAGCGATAATAATAATAGTAATAAGGATAATAATAATAGTAAAAAGGGTAATAATAACAGTAATAAGGATAATAATAATAGTTATAGCGATAATAACAATAGTAATAGGGATAATAATAACAATTATAACGATAATACTAATAGTATTAACGATCATAATAATAGATATAAGGACTAAAACAAGAGTAATAGGGATAATAATAATAGTTATAGTGCCAACAGTAATAGTAATAAGGATTATGGTAATAGTTATAAGGATAAAGACAAGAGTAATAGGGATAGTAATAATAGAAGAAGAATAATAATAACAGTGATAGCGATAATAATAATAGTAATAAGGATAATAATAATAGTTATAAAGATAGAGACAAGTGTAATAGGGATAGTAATAATAGTAATAAGGGTAATAATAATAGTTATAGTGCTACTAATAATAGAAATAAGGATAATAATAATAGTTATAAGGATAATCACAAGAGTAATAGGGATATTAATAATAGAATGAGGATAATAATAACAGTCATAGCGATAATAATAATAGTAATAAGGTAAATAATAATAGTTATAAGGATAAAAACAAGAGTAAAAGGGATAGTAATAATAGAATAATGATAATAATAACAGTCATAGCGATAATAATAATAGTAATAATGATAGTAATAATAGTTATAAGGATACAGACAAGAGTAATAGGGATAACAATAATAGTAATAAGGGTAATAATAATAGTTATAGTGCTACTGATAATAGAAATAAGGATAATAATAATAGTTATAAGGATAATCACAAGAGTAATAGGGATATTAATAATAGAATGAGGATAATAATAACAGTCATAGCGATAATAATAATAGTAATAAGGGAAATAATAATAGTTATAAGGATAAAGACAAGAGTAATAGGGATAGTAATAATAGAATAAGGATAATAATAACAGTCATAGCGATAATAATAATAGTAATAATGATAGTAATAATAGTTATAAGGATACAGACAAGAGCAATAGGGATAATAATAATAGTAATAATGATAATAATAATACTTATAAGGATAAAGACAAGACAAATAGGGATAGTAATAATAGAATAAGAATAATAATAACAGTCATAGCGATACTAATAATAGTAATAATGATAATAATAATAGTAAAAAGGGTAATAATAACAGTAATAAGGATAATAATAATAGTTATAGCGATAATAACAATAGTAATAGCGATAATAATAACAATTATAACGATAATACTAATAGTATTAACGATCATAATAATAGATATAAGGACTAAAACAAGACTAATAGGGATAATAATAATAGTTATAGTGCCAACAATAATAGTAATAAGGATAGTAATAATAGTTATAGCGATAATAATAATAGTAATAAGGATAATAATAATAGTTATAAGGATAAAGACAAGAGTAATAGGGATAGTAACAATATAATACGGATAATAATAACAGTCATAGCGATAATAATAATAGTAATAAGGGAAATAATAATAGTTGTAAGGATAAAGACAAGAGTAATAGGGATAGTAATAATAGAATAAGGATAATAATAACAGTCATAGCGATAATAATAATAGTTATAAGGATAGAGACAAGTGTAATAGGGATAGTAATAATAGAAGAAGTATAATAATAACAGTGATAGCGATAATAATAATAGTAATAAGGATAATAATAACAGTTATAGTGCTAATAATAATAGTACTAACGATAACAATAGCAGTTATGGCGATAATAATAACAGTAATGAGGATAATAATAATAGTTATAGCGATAATAATAATAGTAATAAGGATAATAATAATAGTTATAAGGATAAAGACAAGAGTAATAGGGATAGTAACAATATAATACGGATAATAATAACAGTCATAGCGATAATAATAATAGTAATAAGGGAAATAATAATAGTTGTAAGGATAAAGACAAGAGTAATAGGGATAGTAATAATAGAATAAGGATAATAATAACAGTCATAGCGATAATAATAATAGTTATAAGGATAGAGACAAGTGTAATAGGGATAGTAATAATAGAAGAAGTATAATAATAACAGTGATAGCGATAATAATAATAGTAATAAGGATAATAATAACAGTTATAGTGCTAATAATAATAGTACTAACGATAACAATAGCAGTTATGGCGATAATAATAACAGTAATGAGGATAATAATAATAGTTATAGCGATAATAATAATAGTAATAAGGATAATAATAATAGTTATAGTGCTAACAACAATAGTAACAAGGATTATAGCAATAGTTATAAGGATAAAGACAAGAGTAATAGGGATAGTAATAATAGTAATAAGGATAATAATAATAGATATAGCGATAATAATAATAGTAATGAAGGTAATAATAATAGTTATAAGGATAATGACAAGAATAAAAGGAATAGTAATAATAGAATAAGAATAATAATAACAGTCATAGCGATAATAATAGTAGTAATAAGGATAATGGTAACAGTTATAGCGATAACAATATTAGTAATAACGATAACAATAGCAGTTATGGCGATAATAATAACAGTAATGAGGATAATAATAATAGTTATATCGATAATAATAATAGTAATAAGGATAGTAATAATAGTTATAAGGATAAAGGCAAGAGTAATACGGATACTAACAATAGAATAAGGATAATAATAACAGTTATATCGATAATAATAGTAATAATAAGGATAATAGTAATAGTTATAAGGATAAAGACAAGGGGAATAGGGATAATAATAATAGTAATAAGAATAATAATAACAGATATAGCGATAATAATAAGAGTAATAAGGATAATAATAACAGTTATAAGGATAAAGACAAGCGTAATACGGATAGTAGCAATAGAATAAGGATAATAATAACAGTTATATCGATAATAATAGTAATAATAAGGATAATGGTAATAGTTATAAGGATAAAGACAAGTGGAATAGGGATAATAATAATAGTAATAAGAATAATAATAACAGATATAGCGATAATAATAAGAGTAATAAGGATAATAATAACAGATATAAGGATAAAGACAAGAGTAATACGGATAGTAACAATAGAATAAGGATAATAATAACAGTTATAGCGATAATAATAATAATAAGGACAATAATAAAAGTTATTATGATAAAGACAAGAGGAATAGGGATAATAATAATAGTAATAAGAATAATAATAACAGATATAGCGATAATAATAAGAGTAATAAGGATAATAATAACAGATATAAGGATAAAGACAAGAGTAATACGGATAGTAGCAATAGAATAAGGATAATAATAACAGTTATAGCGATAATAATAATAGTAATAAGGATAATAATAATAGTTATAAGGATAATAATAATATTTGTAAGGATGAAGACAAGAGTAATAGGGATAGTAATAATAGAACAAGGATAATAATAACAGTCATAGCGATAATAATAATAGTAATAAGGATAATAATAATAGATATAGTGCTACTAATAATTGTAGTAAGGATAATAATAATAGTTATGAGGATAAAGACAAGAGTAACGGGAACAGTAATAATAGAATAAGGATAATAATAACAGTCATAGCGATAATAATAGTAGTAATAAGGATAATAATAACAGTTATAGTGCTAATAATAATAGAATAAGGATAATAATAATAGTTATAGCGATATCAATAATAGTAATAAGGATAATAATAATAGTTGTAGCGATATTAATAATAGTAATAAGGATAATAATAATAGTAAAAAGGGTAATAATAATAGTAATAAGGATAATAATAATAGATATAGCGATAATAACAATAGTAATAGGGATAATAATAATAGTTATAGTGCCAACAATAGTAGTCATAAGGATTATGGTAATAGTTATAACGATAAAGACAAGAGTAATAGGGATAGTAATAATATAATAAGGATAATAATAACAGTTATAGCGATAATAATAATAATAAGGACAATAATAAAAGTTATTATGATAAAGACAAGAGGAATAGGGATAATAATAATAGTAATAAGAATAATAATAACAGATATAGCGATAATAATAAGAGTAATAAGGATAATAATAACAGATATAAGGATAAAGACAAGAGTAATACGGATAGTAGCAATAGAATAAGGATAATAATAACAGTTATAGCGATAATAATAATAGTAATAAGGATAATAATAATAGTTATAAGGATAATAATAATATTTGTAAGGATGAAGACAAGAGTAATAGGGATAGTAATAATAGAACAAGGATAATAATAACAGTCATAGCGATAATAATAATAGTAATAAGGATAATAATAATAGATATAGTGCTACTAATAATTGTAGTAAGGATAATAATAATAGTTATGAGGATAAAGACAAGAGTAACGGGAACAGTAATAATAGAATAAGGATAATAATAACAGTCATAGCGATAATAATAGTAGTAATAAGGATAATAATAACAGTTATAGTGCTAATAATAATAGTAATACGGATAATAATAATAGTTATAGTACTAATAATAATAGTAATAAGGATAATAATAATAGTTATAAGGATAAAGACAAGAGTAACAGGGATAATAATAATAGTAATAATGATAATAATAATACTTATAAGGTTAAAGACAAGAGTAATAGGGATAGTAATAATAGACTAAGGATAATAATAACAGTCATAGCGATAATAATAATAGTAGTAATGATAGTAATAATAGTTATAAGGATAAAGACAAGAGTAATAGGGATAATAATAATAGTAATAATGATAATAATAATACTTATAAGGACAAAGACAAGAGTAATAGGGATAGTAATAATAGAATAAGGATTATAATAACAGTGATAGCGATAATAATAATAGTAATAAGGATAATAATAATAGTTATAATGCTAACAATAATAGTAATAAGGATTATAGTTATAGTTATAAGGTTAAAGACAAGATCAATAGGGATAGTAATAATAGTAATAAGGGTAATAATAATAGTTATAGCGATAATAATAATAGTAATATGGATAATAATAATAGTAAAAAGGGTAATAATAACAGTAATAAGGATAATAATAATAGTTATAGCGATTATAACAATAGTAATAGGGATAATAATAACAATTATAACGATAATACTAATAGTATTAACCGATCATAATAATAGACATAAGTACTAAAACAAGAGTAATAGGGATAATAATAATAGTTATAGTGCCAACAATAATAGTAATAAGGATTATGGTAATAGTTATAAGGATACAGACAAGAGTAATAGGGATAGTAATAATAGAATAAGGATAATAATAACAGTCATAGCGATAATAGTAATAGTAATAATGATAGTAATAATAGTTATAAGGATAAAGACAAGAGTAATTGGGATAGTAATAATAGAATAAGAATAATAATAACAGTCATAGCGATAATAATAATAATATGAAGGATAATAATAATAGTAAAAAGGGTAATAATAACAGTAATAAGGATAATAATAATAGTTATAGCGATAATAACAATAGTAATAGGGATAATAATAACAATTATAACGATCATACTAATAGTATTAACGATCATAATAATAGACATAAGTACTAAAACAAGAGTAATAGGGATAATAATAATAGTTATAGTGCCAACAATAATAGTAATAAGGATTATGGTAATAGTTATAAGGATACAGACAAGAGTAATAGGGATAGTAATAATAGAATAAGGATAATAATAACAGTCATAGCGATAATAGTAATAGTAATAATGATAGTAATAATAGTTATAAGGATAAAGACAAGAGTAATTGGGATAGTAATAATAGAATAAGAATAATAATAACAGTCATAGCGATAATAATAATAATATGAAGGATAATAATAATAGTAAAAAGGGTAATAATAACAGTAATAAGGATAATAATAATAGTTATAGCGATAATAACAATAGTAATAGGGATAATAATAACAATTATAACGATAATACTAATAGTATTAACGATCATAATAATAGATATAAGGACTGAAACAAGAGTAATAGGGATAATAATAATAGAATAAGGATTGTAATAACAGTGATAGCGATAATAATAATAGTAATAAAGGTAATAATTATAGTTATAGTGCTACTAATAATAGAAATAAGGATAATAATAATAGTTATAAGGTTAGAGACAAGAGTAATAGGGATAGTAATAATAGTAATAATGATAATAATAATACTTATAAGGTTAAAGACAAGAGTAATAGGGATAGTAATAATAGACTAAGGATAATAATAACAGTCATAGCGATAATAATAATAGTAATAATGATAGTAATAATAGTTATAAGGATAAAGACAAGAGTAATAGGGATAATAATAATAGTAATAATGATAATAATAATACTTATAGGGACAAAGACAAGAGTAATAGGGATAGTAATAATAGAATAAGGAATATAATAACAGTGATAGCGATAATAATAATAGTAATAAGGATAATAATAATAGTTATAATGCTAACAATAATAGTAATAAGGATTATAGTAATAGTTATAAGGATAAAGACAAGAGGAATAGGGATAGTAATAATAGTAATAAGGGTAATAATAATAGTTATAGTGCTACTAATAATAGAAATAAGGATAATAATAATAGTTATAAGGATAATCACAAGAGTAATAGGGATAGTAATAATAGACTAAGGATAATAATAACAGTCATAGCGATAATAATAATAGTAATAATGATAGTAATAATAGTTATAAGGATAAAGACAAGAGTAATAGGGATAATAATAATAGTAATAATGATAATAATAATACTTATAGGGACAAAGACAAGAGTAATAGGGATAGTAATAATAGAATAAGGAATATAATAACAGTGATAGCGATAATAATAATAGTAATAAGGATAATAATAATAGTTATAATGCTAACAATAATAGTAATAAGGATTATAGTAATAGTTATAAGGATAAAGACAAGAGGAATAGGGATAGTAATAATAGTAATAAGGGTAATAATAATAGTTATAGTGCTACTAATAATAGAAATAAGGATAATAATAATAGTTATAAGGATAATCACAAGAGTAATAGGGATATTAATAATAGAATGAGGATAATAATAACAGTCATAGCGATAATAATAATAGTAATAAGGATAATAATAATAGTTATAGTGCTAACAATAATAGTAATAAGGATTATAGTAATAGTTATAAGGATAAAGACAAGAGTAATCGGGATGGTAATAATAGAATAAGTATAATAATAACAGTCATAGCGATAATAATAATAGTAGTAATGATAGTAATAATAGTTATAAGGATAAAGACAAGAGTAATAGGGATAATAATAATAGTAATAATGATAATAATAATACTTATAAGGACAAAGACAAGAGTAATAGGGATAGTAATAATAGAATAAGGATTATAATAACAGTGATAGCGATAATAATAATAGTAATAAGGATAATAATAATAGTTATAATGCTAACAATAATAGTAATAAAGATTATAGTAATAGTTATAAGGTTAAAGACAAGATCAATAGGGATAGTAATAATAGTAATAAGGGTAATAATAATAGTTATAGCGATAATAATAATAGTAATAAGGATAATAATAATAGTAAAAAGGGTAATAATAACAGTAATAAGGATAATAATAATAGTTATAGCGATAATAACAATAGTAATAGGGATAATAATAACAATTATAACGATATAACTAATAGTATTAACGATCATAATAATAGACATAAGTACTAAAACAAGAGTAATAGGGATAATAATAATAGTTATAGTGCCAACAATAATAGTAATAAGGATTATGGTAATAGTTATAAGGATACAGACAAGATTAATAGGGATAGTAATAATAGAATAAGGATAATAATAACAGTCATAGCGATAATAGTAATAGTAATAATGATAGTAATAATAGTTATAAGGATAAAGACAAGAGTAATTGGGATAGAAATAATAGAATAAGAATAATAATAACAGTCATAGCGATAATAATAATAATATGAAGGATAATAATAATAGTAAAAAGGGTAATAATAACAGTAATAAGGATAATAATAATAGTTATAGCGATAATAACAATAGTAATAGGGATAATAATAACAATTATAACGATAATACTAATAGTATTAACGATCATAATAATAGATATAAGGACTGAAACAAGAGTAATAGGGATAATAATAATAGAATAAGGATTATAATAACAGTGATAGCGATAATAATAATAGTAATAAAGGTAATAATAATAGTTATAGTGCTACTAATAATAGAAATAAGGATAATAATAATAGTTATAAGGATAGAGACAAGAGTAATAGGGATAGTAATAATAGAATAAGTATAATAATAACAGCCATAGCGATAATAATAAAAGTAATACGGATAATAATAATAGTTATAGTGCTAATAATAATAGAAATAAGGATAATAATAATAGTTATAAGGATAAAGACAAGAGTAATAGGGATAATAATAATAGTAATAATGATAATAATAATACTTATAAGGTTAAAGACAAGAGTAATAGGGATAGTAATAATAGACTAAGGATAATAATAACAGTCATAGCGATAATAATAATAGTAATAATGATAGTAATAATAGTTATAAGGATAAAGACAAGAGTAATAGGGATAATAATAATAGTAATAAGGATAATAATAATAGATATAGCGATAATAACAATAGTAATAGGGATAATAATAATAGATATAAGGACTAAACCAAGAGTAATAGGGATAATAATAATAGTTATAGTGCCAACAATAGTAGTCATAAGGATTATGGTAATAGTTATAACGATAAAGACAAGAGTAATAGGGATAGTAATAATATAATAAGTATAATAATAACAGTCATAGCGAGAATAATAATAGTAATACGGATAATAATAATAGTTATAGTACTAATAATAATAGTAATAAGGATAATAATAATAGTTATAAGGATAAAGACAAGAGTAACAGGGATAATAATAATAGTAATAATGATAATAATAATACTTATAAGGATAAAGACAAGAGTAATAGGGATAGTAATAATAGACTAAGGATAATAATAACAGTCATAGCGATAATAATAATAGTAGTAATGATAGTAATAATAGTTATAAGGATAAAGACAAGAGTAATAGGGATAATAATAATAGTAATAATGATAATAATAATACTTATAAGGACAAAGACAAGAGTAATAGGGATAGTAATAATAGAATAAGGATTATAATAACAGTGATAGCGATAATAATAATAGTAATAAGGATAATAATAATAGTTATAATGCTAACAATAATAGTAATAAGGATTATAGTAATAGTTATAAGGTTAAAGACAAGATCAATAGGGATAGTAATAATAGTAATAAGGGTAATAATAATAGTTATAGCGATAATAATAATAGTAATAAGGATAATAATAATAGTAAAAAGGGTAATAATAACAGTAATAAGGATAATAATAATAGTTATAGCGATAATAACAATAGTAATAGGGATAATAATAACAATTATAACGATAATACTAATAGTATTAACGATCATAATAATAGACATAAGTACTAAAGCAAGAGTAATAGGGATAATAATAATAGTTATAGTGCCAACAATAATAGTAATAAGGATTATGGTAATAGTTATAAGGATACAGACAAGAGTAATAGGGATAGTAATAATAGAATAAGGATAATAATAACAGTCATAGCGATAATAGTAATAGTAATAATGATAGTAATAATAGTTATAAGGATAAAGACAAGAGTAATTGGGATAGTAATAATAGAATAAGAATAATAATAACAGTCATAGCGATAATAATAATAATATGAAGGATAATAATAATAGTAAAAAGGGTAATAATAACAGTAATAAGGATAATAATAATAGTTATAGCGATAATAACAATAGTAATAGGGATAATAATAACAATTATAACGATAATACTAATAGTATTAACGATCATAATAATAGATATAAGGACTGAAACAAGAGTAATAGGGATAATAATAATAGAATAAGGATTATAATAACAGTGATAGCGATAATAATAATAGTAATAAAGGTAATAATAATAGTTATAGTGCCACTAATAATAGAAATAAGGATAATAATAATAGTTATAAGGATAGAGACAAGAGTAATAGGGATAGTAATAATAGAATAAGTATAATAATAACAGTCATAGCGATAATAATAAAAGTAATACGGATAATAATAATAGTTATAGTGCTAATAATAATAGTAATAAGGATAATAATAATAGTTATAAGGATAAAGACAAGAGTAGTAGGGATAATAATAATAGTAATAATGATAATAATAATACTTATAAGGTTAAAGACAAGAGTAATAGGGATAGTAATAATAGACTAAGGATAATAATAACAGTCATAGCGATAATAATAATAGTAATAATGATAGTAATAATAGTTATAAGGATAAAGACAAGAGTAATAGGGATAATAATAACAGTAATAATGATAATAATAATACTTATAGGGACAAAGAGAAGAGTAATAGGGATAGTAATAATAGAATAAGGATTATAATAACAGTGATAGCGATAATAATAATAGTAATAAGGATAATAATAATAGTTATAATGCTAACAATAATAGTAATAAGGATTATAGTAATAGTTATAAGGGTAAAGACAAGAGTAATAGGGATAGTAATAATAGTAATAAGGGTAATAATAATAGTTATAGTGCTACTAATAATAGAAATAAGGATAATAATAATAGTTATAAGGATAATCACAAGAGTAATAGGGATATTAATAATAGAATGAGGATAATAATAACAGTCATAGCGATAATAATAATAGTAATAAGGGAAATAATAATAGTTATAAGGATAAAGACAAGAGTAAAAGGGATAGTAATAATAGAATAAGGATAATACTAACAGTCATAGCGATAATAATAATAGTAATAATGATAGTAATAATAGTTATAAGGATACAGACAAGAGTAATAGGAATAATAATAATAGTAATAATGATAATAATAATACTTATAAGGATAAAGACAAGAGTAATAGGGATAGTAATAATAGAATAAGAATAATAATAACAGTCATAGCGATAATAATAATAGTAATAAGGATAATGATAATAGTAAAAAGGGTAATAATAACAGTAATAAGGATAATAATAATAGTTATAGCGATAATAACAATAGTAATAGGGATAATAATAACAATCATAACGATAATACTAATAGTATTAACGATCATAATAATAGATATAAGGACTAAAACAAGAGTAATAGGTATAATAATAATAGTTATAGTGCCAACAATAATAGTAATAAGGATTATGGTAATAGTTATAAGGATAAAGACAAGAGTAATAGGGATATTAATAATAGAAGAAGAATAATAATAACAGTGATAGCGATAATAATAATAGTAATAAGGATAATAATAATAGTTATAAAGATAGAGACAAGTGTAATAGGGATAGTAATAATAGAAGAAGTATAATAATAACAGTCATAGCGATAATAATAATAGCAATAAGGATAATAATAATAGTTATAGTGCTAACAATAATAGTAATAAGGATTATAGTAATAGTTATAAGGATAAAGACAAGAGTAATAGGGATAGTAATAATAGTAATAAGGATAATAATAATAGATATAGCGATAATAATAATAGTAATGAAGGTAATAATAATAGTTATAAGGATAAAGACAAGAATAAAAGGAATAGTAATAATAGAATAAGAATAATAATAACAGTCATAGCGATAATAATAGTAGTAATAAGGATAATGGTAACAGTTATAGCAATAACAATATTAGTAATAACGATAACAATAGCAGTTATGGCGATAATAATAACAGTAATGAGGATAATAATAATAGTTATATCGATAATAATAATAGTAATAAGGTTAGTAATAATAGTTATAAGGATAGAGACAAGTGTAATAGGGATAGTAATAATAGAAGAAGTATAATAATAACAGTCATAGCGATAATAATAATAGTAATAAGGGAAATAATAATAGTTGTAAGGATAAAGACAAGAGTAATAGGGATAGTAATAATAGAATAAGTATTATAATAACAGTGATAGCGATAATAATAAGAGTAATATGGATAATAATAATAGTTATAATGCTAACAATAATAGTAATAAGGATTATAGTAATAGTTATAAGGATAAAGACAAGAGTAATAGGGATAGTAATAATAGTGATAAGGATAATAATAATAGATATAGCGATAATAATAATAGTAATAAGGGTAATAATAATAGTTATAGTGCTACTAATAATAGAAATAAGGATAATAATAATAGTTATAAGGATAATCACAAGAGTAATAGGGATATTAATAATAGAATGAGGATAATAATAACAGTCATAGCGATAATAATAATAGTAATAAGGGAAATAATAATAGTTATAAGGATAAAGACAAGAGTAATAGGGATAGTAATAATAGAATAAGGATAATAATAACAGTCATAGCGATAATAATAATAGTAATAATGATAGTAATAATAGTTATAAGGATACAGACAAGAGCAATAGGGATAATAATAATAGTAATAAGGATTATAGTAATAGTTATAAGGTTAAAGACAAGATCAATAGGGATAGTAATAATAGTAATAAGGGTAATAATAATAGTTATAGCGATAATAATAATAGTAATAAGGATAATAATAATAGTAAAAAGGGTAATAATAACAGTAATAGGGATAATAATAATAGTTATAGCGATAATAACAATAGTAATAGGGATAATAATAACAATTATAACGATAATACTAATAGTATTAACGATCATAATAATAGACATAAGTACTAAAACAAGAGTAATAGGGATAATAATAATAGTTATAGTGCCAACAATAATAGTAATAAGGATTATGGTAATAGTTATAAGGATACAGACAAGAGTAATAGGGATAGTAATAATAGAATAAGGATAATAATAACAGTCATAGCGATAATAGTAATAGTAATAATGATAGTAATAATAGTTATAAGGATAAAGACAAGAGTAATTGGGATAGTAATAATAGAATAAGAATAATAATAACAGTCATAGCGATAATAATAATAATATGAAGGATAATAATAATAGTTATAGCGATAATAACAATAGTAATAGGGATAATAATAACAATTATAACGATAATACTAATAGTATTAACGATCATAATAATAGATATAAGGACTGAAACAAGAGTAATAGGGATAATAATAATAGAATAAGGATTATAATAACAGTGATAGCGATAATAATAATAGTAATAAAGGTAATAATAATAGTTATAGTGCTACTAATAATAGAAATAAGGATAATAATAATAGTTATAAGGATAGAGACAAGAGTAATAGGGATAGTAATAATAGAATAAGTATAATAATAACAGTCATAGCGATAATAATAAAAGTAATACGGATAATAATAATAGTTATAGTGCTAATAATAATAGTAATAAGGATAATAATAATAGTTATAAGGATAAAGACAAGAGTAATAGGGATAATAATAATAGTAATAAGGATACAGACAAGAGTAATAGGGATAATAATAATAGTAATAAGGATAATAATAATAGTTATAAAGATAGAGACAAGTGTAATAGGGATAGTAATAATAGAATAAGAATAATAATAACAGTCATAGCGATAATAATAGTAGTAATAAGGATAATGGTAACAGTTATAGCGATAACAATATTAGTAATAACGATAACAATAGCAGTTATGGCGATAATAATAACAGTAATGAGGATAATAATAATAGTTATATCGATAATAATAATAGTAATAAGGATAGTAATAATAGTTATAAGGATAGAGACAAGTGTAATAGGGATAGTAATAATAACAGTCATAGCGATAATAATAATAGTAATAAGGGAAATAATAATAGTAGTAAGGATAAAGACAAGAGTAATAGGGATAGTAATAATAGAATAAGTATTATAATAACAGTGATAGCGATAATAATAAGAGTAATATGGATAATAATAATAGTTATAATGCTAACAATAATAGTAATAAGGATTATAGTAATAGTTATAAGGATAAAGACAAGAGTAATAGGGATAGTAATAATAGTAATAAGGATAATAATAATAGATATAGCGATAATAATAATAGTAATAAGGATAATAATAATAGTTATAGTGCTAACAATAATAGTAATAAGGATTATAGTAATAGTTATAAGGATAAAGACAAGAGTAATAGGGATAGTAATAATAGTAATAAGGATAATAATAATAGATATAGCGATAATAATAATAGTAATGAAGGTAATAATAATAGTTATAAGGATAAAGACAAGAATAAAAGGAATAGTAATAATAGAATAAGAATAATAATAACAGTCATAGCGATAATAATAGTAGTAATAAGGATAATGGTAACAGTTATAGCGATAACAATATTAGTAATAACGATAACAATAGCAGTTATGGCGATAATAATAACAGTAATGAGGATAATAATAATAGTTATATCGATAATAATAATAGTAATAAGGATAGTAATAATATTATAGTTATAAGGATAAAGGCAAGAGTAATACGGATACTAACAATAGAATAAGGATAATAATAACAGTTATATCGATAATAATAGTAATAATAAGGATAATAGTAATAGTTATAAGGATAAAGACAAGGGGAATAGGGATAATAATAATAGTAATAAGAATAATAATAACAGATATAGCGATAATAATAAGAGTAATAAGGATAATAATAACAGTTATAAGGATAAAGACAAGCGTAATACGGATAGTAGCAATAGAATAAGGATAATAATAACAGTTATATCGATAATAATAGTAATAATAAGGATAATGGTAATAGTTATAAGGATAAAGACAAGTGGAATAGGGATAATAATAATAGTAATAAGAATAATAATAACAGATATAGCGATAATAATAAGAGTAATAAGGATAATAATAACAGATATAAGGATAAAGACAAGAGTAATACGGATAGTAACAATAGAATAAGGATAATAATAACAGTTATAGCGATAATAATAATAATAAGGACAATAATAAAAGTTATTATGATAAAGACAAGAGGAATAGGGATAATAATAATAGTAGTAAGAATAATAATAACAGATATAGCGATAATAATAAGAGTAATAAGGATAATAATAACAGATATAAGGATAAAGACAAGAGTAATACGGATAGTAGCAATAGAATAAGGATAATAATAACAGTTATAGCGATAATAATAATAGTAATAAGGATAATAATAATAGTTATAAGGATAATAATAATATTTGTAAGGATAAAGACAAGAGTAATAGGGATAGTAATAATAGAACAAGGATAATAATAACAGTCATAGCGATAATAATAATAGTAATAAGGATAATAATAATAGATATAGTGCTACTAATAATTGTAGTAAGGATAATAATAATAGTTATGAGGATAAAGACAAGAGTAACGGGAATAGTAATAATAGAATAAGGATAATAATAACAGTCATAGCGATAATAATAGTAGTAATAAGGATAATAATAACAGTTATAGTGCTAATAATAATAGAATAAGGATAATAATAATAGTTATAGCGATATCAATAATAGTAATAAGGATAATAATAATAGTTGTAGCGATATTAATAATAGTAATAAGGATAATAATAATAGTAAAAAGGGTAATAATAATAGTAATAAGGATAATAATAATAGATATAGCGATAATAACAATAGTAATAGGGATAATAATAATAGATATAAGGACTAAACCAAGAGTAATAGGGATAATAATAATAGTTATAGTGCCAACAATAGTAGTCATAAGGATTATGGTAATAGTTATAACGATAAAGACAAGAGTAATAGGGATAGTAATAATATAATAAGGATAATAATAACAGTAATAGCGATAATAATAATAGTAATAAGGGAAATAATAATAGTTATAAGGATAAAGACAAGAGTAATAGGGATAGTAATAATAGAATAAGGATAATAATAACAGTCATAGCGATAATAATAATAGTAATAATGATAGTAATAATAGTAAAAAGGGTAATAATAACAGTAATAAGGATAATAATAATAGTTATAGCGATAATAACAATAGTAATAGCGATAATAATAACAATTATAACGATAATACTAATAGTATTAACGATCATAATAATAGATATAAGGACTAAAACAAGACTAATAGGGATAATAATAATAGTTATAGTGCCAACAATAATAGCAATAAGGATAATAATAATAGTTATAAGGATAGAGACAAGTGTAATAGGGATAGTAATAATAGAAGAAGTATAATAATAACAGTGATAGCGATAATAATAATAGAAATAAGGATAATAATAATAGTTATAGTGCTAACAATAATAGTAATAAGGATTATAGTAATAGTTATAAGGTTAAAGACAAGATCAATAGGGATAGTAATAATAGTAATAAGGGTAATAATAATAGTTATAGCGATAATAATAATAGTAATAAGGATAATAATAATAGTAAAAAGGGTAATAATAACAGTAATAAGGATAATAATAATAGTTATAGCGATAATAACAATAGTAATAGGGATAATAATAACAATTATAACGATAATACTAATAGTATTAACGATCATAATAATAGATATAAGGACTGAAACAAGAGTAATAGGGATAATAATAATAGAATAAGGATTATAATAACAGTGATAGCGATAATAATAATAGTAATAAAGGTAATAATAATAGTTATAGTGCTACTAATAATAGTTATAAGGATAGAGACAAGAGTAATAGGGATAGTAATAATAGAATAAGTATAATAATAACAGTCATAGCGATAATAATAAAAGTAATACGGATAATAATAATAGTTATAGTGCTAATAATAATAGTAATAAGGATAATAATAATAGTTATAAGGATAAAGACAAGAGTAATAGGGATAATAATAATAGTAATAATGATAATAATAATACTTATAAGGTTAAAGACAAGAGTAATAGGGATAGTAATAATAGGATAAGGATTATAATAACAGTGATAGCGATAATAATAATAGTAATAAGGATAATAATAATAGTTATAAGGATACAGACAAGAGTAATAGGGATAATAATAATAGTAATAATGATAATAATAATACTTATAAGGATAAAGACAAGAGTAATAGGGATAGTAATAATAGAATAAGAATAATAATAACAGTCATAGCGATAATAATAATAGTAATAAGGATAATAATAATAGTTATAAGGATAGAGACAAGTGTAAAAGGGATAGTAATAATAGAAGAAGTATAATAATAACAGTGATAGCGATAATAATAATAGTAATAAGGATAATAATAACAGTTATAGTGCTAATAATAATAGTAATAACGATAACAATAGCAGTTATGGCGATAATAATAACAGTAATGAGGATAATAATAATAGTTATAGCGATAATAATAATAGTAATAAGGATAATAATAATAGTTAAAGGATAGAGACAAGTGTAATAGGGATAGTAATAATAGAAGAAGTATAATAATAACAGTCATAGCGATAATAATAATAGTAATAAGGATAATAATAATAATTATAAGGATAAACACAAGAGTAATAGGGATAATAATAATAGTAATAATAATAATAATAATACTTATAAGGATAAAGACAAGAGTAATAGGGATAGTAATAACAGAATAAGGATAATAATAACAGTCATAGCGATAATAATAATAGTAATAAGGATAATAATAATAGTTATAGCGATAATAATAATAGTAATAAGGGTAATAATAATAGTTATAGTGCTACTAATAATAGAAATAAGGATAATAATAATAGTTATAAGGATAATAATAATAGTTATAGCGATAATAACAATAGTAATAGGGATAATAATAACAATTATAACGATAATACTAATAGTATTAACGATCATAATAGTAGATATAAGGACTAAAACAAGAGTAATAGGGATAATAATAATAGTTATAGTGCCAACAATAATAGTAATAAGGATTATGATAATAGTTATAAGGATACAGACAAGAGTAATAGGGATAGTAATAATAGAATAAGCATAATAACAACAGTGATAGCGATAATAATAATAGTAATAAGGATAATAATAACAGTTATAGTGCTAATAATAATAGTAATAACGATAACAATAGCAGTTATGGCGATAATAACAGTAATGAGGATAATAATAATAGTTATAGCGATAATAATAATAGTAATAAGGATAGTAATAATAGTTATAAGGATAGAGACAAGTGTAATAGGGATAGTAATAATAGAAGAAGTATAATAATAACAGTCATAGCGATAATAATAATGGTAATAAGGATAATAATAATAGTTATAGTGCTAACAATAATAGTAATAAGGATTATAGTAATAGTTATAAGGATAAATACAAGAGTAATAGGGATAGTAATAATAGTAATAATGATAATAATAATACTTATAAGGATAAAGACAAGAGAAATAGGGATAGTAATAATGGAATAAGAATAATAATAACAGTCATAGCGATAATAATAATAGTAATAATGATAGTAATAATAGTAAAAAGGGTAATAATAACAGTAATAAGGATAATAATAATAGTTATAGCGATAATAACAATAGTAATAGCGATAATAATAACAATTATAACGATAATACTAATAGTATTAACGATCATAATAATAGATATAAGGACTAAAACAAGACTAATAGGGATAATAATAATAGTTATAGTGCCAACAATAATAGTAATAAGGATAATAATAATAGTTATAAGGATAGAGACAAGTGTAATAGGGATAGTAATAATAGAAGAAGTATAATAATAACAGTGATAGCGATAATAATAATAGTAATAAGGATAATAATAACAGTTATAGTGCTAATAATAATAGTAATAACGATAACAATAGCAGTTATGGCGATAATAATAACAGTAATGAGGATAATAATAACAATCATAGCGATAATAATAATAGTAATAAGGATAATAATAATAGTTATAAGGATAGAGACAAGTGTAATAGGGATAGTAATAATAGATGAAGTATAATAATAACAGTGATAGCGATAATAATAATAGTAATAAGGATAATAATAATAGTTATAAAGATAGAGACAAGTGTAATAGGGATAGTAATAATAGAAGAAGTATAATAATAACAGTCATAGCGATAATAATAATAGCAATAAGGATAATAATAATAGTTATAGTGCTAACAATAATAGTAATAAGGATTATAGTAATAGTTGTAAGGATAAGGACAAGAGGAATAGGGATAGTAATAATAGAATAAGGATAATAATAACATTTATAGCGATAATAATAATAGTAATAAGGATAATACTAATAGTTATAAGGATAAAGACAAGAGAAATAGGGATAGTAATAATGGTAATAAGGATAATAATAGAAGTTATAAGGATAAAGGCAAGAGTTATACGGATAGTAACAGAAGAATAAGGATAATAGTAACTGCTATGGCGATAATAATAATAATAGTAAGGATAATAATAATAGTTATAAGGATAAAGACAAGAGTAATACGGATAGTAACAATAGAATAAGGATAATAATAACAGTTATAGCGATAATAATAATAATAATAAGGATAATAATAAAAGTTATTAGGATAATGAGAAGAGTAATACGAATATTAATAATGGAATAAGGATAATAATAACAGTTATAGCGATATTAATAATAGTAACAAAAATAATAATAACAGTTATAGCGATAATATTAATAGTTATAAGGATAAAGACAAGAAGAATACGGATAGTAACAATAGAATAAGGATAATAATAACAGTTATAGCGATAATAATAATAATAAGGATAATAATAAAAGTTATTAGGATAAAGACAAGAGTAATTGGGATAGTAATAATAGAATAAGAATAATAATAACAGTCATAGCGATAATAAAAATAATATGAAGGATAATAATAATAGTAAAAAGGGTAATAATAACAGTAATAAGGATAATAATAATAGTTATAAGGATAGAGACAAGTGTAATAGGGATAGTAATAATAGATGAAGTATAATAATAACAGTGATAGCGATAATAATAATAGTAATAAGGATAATAATAATAGTTATAAAGATAGAGACAAGTGTAATAGGGATAGTAATAATAGAAGAAGTATAATAATAATAGTCATAGCGATAATAATAATAGCAATAAGGATAATAATAATAGTTATAGTGCTAACAATAATAGTAATAAGGATTATAGTAATAGTTATAAGGATAAAGACAAGAGTAATAGGGATAGTAATAATAGTAATAAGGATAATAATAATAGATATAGCGATAATAATAATAGTAATGAAGGCAATAATAATAGTTATAAGGATAAAGACAAGAATAAAAGGAATAGTAATAATAGAATAAGAATAATAATAACAGTCATAGCGATAATAATAGTAGTAATAAGGATAATGGTAACAGTTCTAGCGATAACAATATTAGTAATAACGATAACAATAGCAGTTATGGCGATAATAATAACAGTAATGAGGATAATAATAATAGTTATATCGATAATAATAATAGTAATAAGGATAGTACTAATAGTTATAAGGATAGAGACAAGTGTAATAGGGATAGTAATAATAGAACAAGTATAATAATAACAGTCATAGCGATAATAATAATAGTAATAAGGGAAATAATAATAGTTGTAAGGATAAAGACAAGAGTAATAGGGATAGTAATTATAGAATAAGTATTATAATAACAGTGATAGCGATAATAATAAGAGTAATATGGATAATAATAATAGTTATAATGCTAACAATAATAGCAATAAGGATTATAGTAATAGTTATAAGGATAAAGACAAGAGTAATAGGGATAATAATAATAGTAATAAGGATACTAATAATAGATATAGCGATAATAATAATAGTAATAAGGGTAATAATAATAGTTATAGTGCTACTAATAATAGAAATAAGGATAATAATAATAGTTATAAGGATAATCACAAGAGTAATAGGGATATTAATAATAGAATGAGGATAATAATAACAGTCATAGCGATAATAATAATAGTAATAAGGGAAATAATAATAGTTATAAGGATAAAGACAAGAGTAATAGGGATAGTAATAATAGAATAAGGATAATAATAACAGTCATAGCGATAATAATAATAGTAATAAGGGAAATAATAATAGTTGTAAGGATAAAGACAAGAGTAATAGGGATAGTAATTATAGAATAAGTATTATAATAACAGTGATAGCGATAATAATAAGAGTAATATGGATAATAATAATAGTTATAGTGCCAACAATAATAGTAATAAGGATAATAATAATAGTTATAAGGATAGAGATAAGTGTAATGGGGATATTAATAATAGAAGAAGTATAATAATAACAGTGATAGCGATAATAATAATAGTAATAAGGATAATAATAACAGTTATAGTGCTAACAATAATAGTAATAAGGATTATAGTAATAGTTATAAGGATAAAGACAAGAGTAATAGGGATAGTAGTAATAGTAATAAGGATAATAATAATAGGTATAGCGATAATAATAATAGTAATAAGGATAATAATAATAGTTATAAGGATAAAGACAAGAGTAATACGGATAGTAACAATAGAATAAGGATAATAATAACAGCTATATCGATAATAATAGTAATAATAAGGATAATAGTAATAGTTATAAGGATAAAGACAAGAGTAATACGGATAGTAACAATAGAATAAGGATAATAATAACAGTTATATGGATAATAATAGTAATAATAAGGATAATACTAATAGTTATAAGGATAAAGACAAGAGAAATAGGGATAGTAATAATGGTAATAAGGATAATAATAGAAGTTATAAGGATAAAGGCAAGAGTTATACGGATAGTAACAGTAGAATAAGGATAATAGTAACAGTTATAGCGATAATAATAATAATAATAAGGATAATAATAAAAGTTATTTGGATAATGAGAAGAGTAATACGAATATTAATAATGGAATAAGGATAATAATAACAGTTATAGCGATATTAATAATGGTAACAAAAATAATAATAACAGTTATTGCGATAATAATAATAATAAGGATAATAATAAGAGTTATTAGGATAAAGACAAGAGGAATAGCGATCATAATAATGGTAATAAGGATAATAATAGAAGTTTTAAGGATAAAGGCAAGAGTTATACGGATAGTAACAGTAGAATAAGGATAATAGTAACAGTTATGGCGATAATAATAATAATAATAAGGATAATAATAATAGTTATAAGGATAAAGACAAGAGTAATACGGATAGTAACAATAGAATAAGGAGAGTAATAATAGTTATAAGGATAAAGGCAAGAGTAATACGGATAGTAACAATAGAATAAGGATAATAATAACAGTTATATCGATAATAATAGTAATAATAAGGATAATAATAACAGTTATAAGAATAAAGACAAGAGGAATACGGATAGTAACAATAGAATAAGGATAATAATAACAGTTATAGCGATAATAATAATAATAGTTATAAGGATAAAGACACGAGGAATAGGGATAATAATAACAGTTATAAGGATAAAGACAAGAGTAATACGGATAGTAACAATAGAATAAGGATAATAATAACAGTTATAGCGATAATAATAATAATAAGGATAATAATAAAAGTTATTAGGATAAAGACAAGAGGAATAGCGATAATAATAATGGTAATAAGAATAATAATAACAGTAATAATGATAATAATAACATATATAGCGATAATAATAATAGTAAGAAGTATACGAATAATAGTTATAAGGATAAAGAGAAGAGTAATACGAATATTAATAATCCAATAAGGATAATAATAACAGTTATAGCGATAATAATAATAGTAACAAAAATAATAATAACAGTTATAGCGATATAAATAATATTAATAAGGATAATAATAACAGTTATCGCGATAATAATAATAGTAATAAGGATAATAATAATAGTTATAAGGATAAAGACAAGAGGAATAGGGATAGTAATAATAGAATAAGGGTAATAATAACATTTATATCGATAATAATAATAGTAATAAGGATAATACTAATAGTTATAAGGATAAAGAAAAGAGAAATAGGGATAGTAACAACAGAATATGGATAATAATAACAGTTATAGCGATAATAATAATAGTAATAAGAATAATAATAACAGTTACAGCGATAATAATAATAGTTATAAGAATCAAGACAAGTGTAATACGGATAGTAACAATGGAATAGGGATAATAATAATAGTTATAAGGATAAAGACAAGAGGAAAACGGATAGTAACAATAGAATAAGGATAATAATAACAGTTATGGCGATAATAATAATAATAAGGATAATAATAAAAATTATTAGCATAAAGACAAGAGGAATAGCGATAATAATAATGGTAATAAGGATAATAATAGAAGTTATAAGGATAAAGGCAAGAGTTATACGGATAGTAACAGTAGAATAAGGATAATAGTAACAGCTATGGCGATAATAATAATAATAATAAGGATAATAATAATAGTTATTAGGATAAAGACCAGAGGAATAGGGATAGTAATAATAGAACAAGGATAATAATAACAGTCATAGCGATAATAATAATAGTAATAAGGATAATAATAATATTTGTAAGGATAAAGACAAGAGTAATAGGGATAGTAATAATAGAATAAGGATAATAATAACAGTCATAGCGATAATAATAGTAGTAATAAGGATAATAATAATAGTTATAGTGCTAATAATAATAGAATAAGGATAATAATAATAGTTATAGCGATATCAATAATAGTAATAAGGATAATAATAATAGTTGTAGCGATATTAATAATAGTAATAAGGATAATAATAATAGTAAAAAGGGTAATAATAATAGAAATAAGGATAATAATAATAGTTATAGCGATAATAACAATAGTAATAGGGATAATAATAATGGATATAAGGACTAAACCAAGAGTAATAGGGATAATAATAATAGTTATAGTGCCAACAATAATAGTAATAAGGATTATGGTAATAGTTATAAGCATAAAGACAAGAGTAATAGGGATAGTAGTAATAGAAGAAGTATAATACTAACAGTCATAGCGATAATAATAATAGTAATAAGGATAATAATAATAGTTATAGTGCTAACAATAATAGTAATAAGGATTATAGTAATAGTTATAAGGATAAAGACAAGAGTAATAGGGATGGTAATAATACTAATAAGGATAATAATAATAGTAATAAAGGTAATAATAATAGTTATAGTGCTACTAATAATAGAAATAAGGATAATAAAAGGAGGATAGTAATAATGATAATAATAATACTTATAAGGATAAAGACAAGAGTAATAGGGATAGTAATAATAGAATAAGAATAATAATAACAGTCATAGCGATAATAATAATAGTAATAAGGATAATAATAATAGTAAAACGGGTAATAATAACAGTAATAAGGATAATAATAATAGTTATAGCGATAATAACAATAGTAATAGGGATAATAATAACAATTATAACGATAATACTAATAGTATTAACGATCATAATAATAGATATAAGGACTAAAACAAGAGTAATAGGGATAATAATAATAGTTATAGTGCCAACAATAACAGTAATAAGGATTATGGTAATAGTTATAAGGATAAAGACAAGAGTAATAGGGATAGTAATAATAGTAATAAGGATAATAATGATAGATATAGCGATAATAATAATGGTAATAAAGGTAATAATAATAGTTATAAGGATAAAGACAAGAGTAAAAGGAATAGTAATAATAGAACAAGAATAATAATAACAGTCATAGCGATAATAATAGTAGTAATAAGGATAATAGTAATAGTTATAGCGATAACAATAATAGTAATAACGATAACAATAGCAGTTATGGCGATTATAATAACAGTAATGAGGATAATAATAATAGTTATAGCGATAGTAATAATAGTAATAGGGATAATAATAATAGTTATAAAGATAGAGACAAGTGTAATAGGGATAATAATAATAGAAGAAGTATAATATTAACAGTCATAGCGATAATAATAATAGCAATAATTATAATAATAATAGTTATAGTGCTAACAATAATAGTAATAAGGATTATAGTAATAGTTATAAGGATAAAGACAAGAGTAATAGGGATAGTAATAATAGAAGAAGTATAATAATAACAGCCATAGCGATAATAATAATAGTAATAAGGGAAATAATAATAGTTTTAAGGATAAAGACAAGAGTAATAGGGATAGTAATAATAGAATAAGGATTATAATAACAGTGATAGCGATAATAATAATAGTAATAAGGATAATAATAATAGTTATAATGCTAACAATAATAGTAATAAGGATTATAGTAATAGTTATAACGATAAAGACAAGAGTAATAGGGATAGTAATAATAGTAATAAGGAAAATAATAATAGATATAGCGATAATAATAATAGTAATAAGGGCAATAATAATAGTTATAGTGCTACTAATAATAGAAGTAAGGATAATAATAATAGTTATAAGGATAATAATAATAGTTATAGCGACAATAACAATAGTAATAGGGATAATAATAACAATTATATCGATAATACTAATAGTATTAACGATCATAATAATAGATATAAGGACTAAAACAAGAGTAATAGGGATAGTAATAATAGTAATAAGGATAATAATAATAGATATAGCGATAATAATAATAGTAATAAAGGTAATAATAATAGTTATAGTGCTACTAATAAAAGAAATAAGGATAATAATAATAGTTATAAGGATAGAGACAAGAGTAATAGGGATATTAATAATAGAATGAGGATAATAATAACGGTCATAGCGATAATAATAATAGTAATAAGGGAAATAATAATAGTTATAAGGATAAAGACAAGAGTAATAGGGATAGTAATAATAGAATAAGGATAATAATAACAGTCATAGCGATAATAATAATAGTAATAATGATAGTAATAATAATTATAAGGATACAGACAAGAGTAATAGGGATAATAATAATAGTAATAATGATAATAATAATACTTATAAGGATAAAGACAAGAGTAATAGGGATAGTAATAATAGAAGAAGTATAATAATAACAGTCTAGCGATAATAATAATAGTAATAAGGGAAATAATAATAGTTGTAAGGACTAAAACAAGAGTAATAGGGATAGTAATAATAGTAATAAGGATAATAATAATAGATATAGCGATAATAATAATAGTAATAAAGGTAATAATAATAGTTATAGTGCTACTAATAAAAGAAATAAGGATAATAATAATAGTTATAAGGATAGAGACAAGAGTAATAGGGATAGTAATAATAGAATAAGGATAATAATAACAGTCATGGCGATAATAATAATAGTAATAAGGATAATAATAATAGTTATAGCGATAATAACAATAGTAATAGGGATAATAATAACAATTATAACGATAATACTAATAGTATTAACGATCATAATAATAGATATAAGGACTAAAACAAGAGTAATAGGGATAATAATAATAGTTATAGTGCCAACAATAATAGTAATAAGGATTATGGTAATAGTTATAAGGATGAAGACAAGAGTAATGGGGATAGTAATAATAGAAGAAGAATAATAATAACAGTGATAGCGATAATAATAATAGTAATAAGGATAATAATAACAGTTATAGTGCTAATAATAATAGTAATAACGATAACAATAGCAGTTATGGCGATAATAATAACAGTAATGAGGATAATAATAACAGCCATAGCGATAATAATAATAGTAATAAGGACAATAATAATAGTTATAAGGATAGAGACAAGCGTAATAGGGATAGTAATAATAGAAAAAGTATAATAATAACAGTGATAGCGATAATAATAATAGTAATAAGGATAATAATAACAGTTATAGTGCTAATAATAATAGCAATAACGATAACAATTGCAGTTATGGCGATAATAATAACAGTAATGAGGATAATAACAATAGTTATAGCGATAATAATAATAGTAATAAGGATAATAATAATAGTTATAAATATAGAGACAAGTGTAATAGGGATAGTAATAATAGAAGAAGTATAATATTAACAGTCATAGCGATAATAATAATAGCAATAAGGATAATAATAATAGTTATAGTGCTATCAATAATAGTAATAAGGATTATAGTAATAGTTATAAGGATAAAGACAAGAGTAATAGGGTTAGTAATAATAGTAATAAGGATAATAATGATAGATATAGTGATAGTAATAATAGTAATAAAGGTAATAATAATAGTTATAAGGATAAAGACAAGAGTAAAAGGAATAGTAATAATAGAATAAGAATTATAATAACAGTCATAGCGATAATAATAGTAGTAATATGGATAATAGTAATAGTTATAGCGATAACAATAATAGTAATAACGATAACAATAGCAGTTATGGCGATTATAATAACAGTAATGAGGATAATAATAATAGTTATAGCGATAATAATAATAGTAATAAGGATAGTAATAATAGTTATAAGGATAAAGACAAGTGTAATAGGGATAGTAATAATAGAAGAAGTATAATAATAACAGTCATAGCGATAATAATAATAGTAATAAGGGAAATAATAATAGTTGTAAGGATAAAGACAAGAGTAATAGGGATAGTAATAATAGAATAAGGATTATAATAACAGTGATAGCGATAATAATAATAGTAATAAGGATAATAATAATAGTTATAATGCTAACAATAATAGTAATAAGGATTATAGTAATAGTTATAAGGATAAAGACAAGAGTAATATGGATAGTAATAATAGTAATAAGGATAATAATAATAGATATAGCGATAATAATAATAGTAATAAGGGTAATAATAATAGTTATAGTGCTACTAATAATAGAAATAAGTATAATAATAATAGTTATAAGGATAATAATAATAGTTATAGCGATAATAACAAAAGCAATAGGGATAATAATAACAATTATAACGATAATACTAATAGTATTAACGATCATAATAATAGATATAACGACTAAAACAAGAGTAATAGGGATAATAATAATAGTTATAGTGCCAACAATAATAGTAATAAGGATTATGGTAATAGTTATAAGGATAAAGACAAGAGTAATGGGGATAGTAATAATAGAAGAAGATTAATAATAACAGTGATAGCAATAATAATAATAGTAATAAGGATAATAATAACAGTTATAGTGCTAATAATAATAGTAATAACGATAACAATAGCAGTTATGGCGATAATAATAACAGTAATGAGGATAATAATAACAGTCATAGCGATAATAATAATAGTAATAAGGACAATAATAATAGTTATAAAGATAGAGACAAGTGTAATAGGGATAGTAATAATAGAAGAAGTATAATATTAACAGTCATAGCGATAATAATAATAGCAATAAGGATAATAATAATAGTTATAGTGCTAACAATAATAGTAATAAGGATTATAGTAATAGTTATAAGGATAAAGACAAGAGTAATAGGGACAGTAATAATAGTAATAAGGATAATAATGATAGATATAGCGATAATAATGATAGTAATAAAGGTAATAATAATAGTTATAAGGATAAAGACAAGAGTAAAAGGAATAGTAATAATAGAATAAGAATAATAATAACAGTCATAGCGATAATAATAGTAGTAATAAGGATAATAGTAATAGTTATAGCGATAACAATAATAGTAATAACGATAACAATAGCAGTTATGGCGATTATAATAACAGTAATGAGGATAATAATAATAGTTATAGCGATAATAATAATAGTAATAAGGATAGTAATAATAGTTATAAGGATAAAGACAAGTGTAATAGGGATAGTAATAATAGAAGAAGTATAATAATAACAGTCATAGCGATAATAATAATAGTAATAAGGGAAATAATAATAGTTGTAAGGATAAAGACAAGAGTAATAGGGATAGTAATAATAGAATAAGGATTATAATAACAGTGATAGCGATAATAATAATAGTAATAAGGATAATAATAATAGTTATAGTGCCAACAATAATAGTAATAAGGATTATGGTAATAGTTATAAGGATACAGACAAGAGTAATTTTGATAGTAATAATAGAAGAAGTATAATAATAACAGTCATAGCGATAATAATAATAGTAATAAGGATAATAATAATAGTTATAGTGCTAACAATAATAGTAATAAGGATTATAGTAATAGTTATAAGGATAAAGACAAGAGTAATAGGGATAGTAATAATAGTTATAAGGATAATAATAATAGATATAGCGATAATAATAATAGTAATAAAGGTAATAATAATAGTTATAGTGCTACTAATAAAAGAAATAAGGATAATAATAATAGTTATAAGGATAGAGACAAGAGTAATAGGGATAGTAATAATAGAATAAGGATAATAATAATAGATATAGCGATAATAATAATAGTAATAAGGATAATAATAATAGTTATAATGCTAACAATAATAGTAATAAGGATTATAGTAATAGTTATAAGGATAAAGACAAGAGTAATAGGGATAGTAATAATAGAATATGGATTATAATAACAGTGATAGCGATAATAATAATAGTAATAAGGATAATAATAATAGTTATAAAGATAGAGAAAAGTGTAATAGGGATAGTAATAATAGAAGAAGTATAATAATAACAGTCATAGCGATAATAATAATAGCAATAAGGATAATAATAATAGTTATAGTGCTAACAATAATAGTAATAAGGATTATAGTAATAGTTATAAGGATAAAGACAAGAGTAATAGGGATAGTAATAATAGTAATAAGGATAATAATAATAGATATAGCGATAATAATGATAGTAATTAGGGTAATAATAATAGTTATAGTGCTACTAATAATAGAAATAAGGATAATAATAATAGTTATAAGGATAATAATAATAGTTATAGCGATAATAACAATAGAAATAGGGATAATAATAACAATTATATCGATAATACTAATAGTATTAACGATCATAATAATAGATATAAGGACTAAAACAAGAGTAATAGGGATAGTAATAATAGTAATAAGGATAATAATAATAGATATAGCTATAATAATAATAGTAATAAAGGTAATAATAATAGTTATAGTGCTACTAATAAAAGAAATAAGGATAATAATAATCGTTATAAGGATAGAGACAAGAGTAATAGGGATAGTAATAATATAATAAGGATAATAATAACAGTCATAGCGGTAATAATAATAGTTATAAGGATAAAGACAAGAGTAATAGGGATAGTAATAATATAATAAGGATAATAATAACAGTCATAGCGATAATAATAATAGTAATAAGGATAATAATAATAGTTATAAAGATAGAGACAAGTGTAATAGGGATAGTAATAATAGAAGAAGTATAATAATAACAGTCATAGCGATAATAATAATAGCAATAAGGATAATAATAATAGTTATAGTGCTAACAATAATAGTAATAAAGATTATAGTAATAGTTATAAGGATAAAGACAAGAGTAATAGGGATAGTAATAATAGTAATAAGGATAATAATAATAGATGTAGCGATAATAATAATAGTAATAAGGGTAATAATAATAGTTATAGCGATAATAATGATAGCAATAAGGGAAATAATAATAGTTATAAGGCTATAGACAAGAGTAATAGGGATAGTAATAATAGAATAAGGATAATAATAACAGTCATAGCGATAATAATAATAGTAATAATGATAGTAATAATAGTTATAAGGATAAAGACAAGAGTAATAGGGATAGTAATAATAGTAATAAGGATAATAATAATAGATATAGCGATAATAATGATAGTAATAAGGGTAATAATAATAGTTATAAGGATAATAATAATAGTTATAGCGATAATAACAATAGTAATAGGGATAATAATAACAATTATATCGATAATACTAATAGTATAACGATCATAATAATAGATATAAGGACTAAAACAAGAGTAATAGGGATAGTAATAATAGTAATAAGGATAATAATAATAGATATAGCGATAATAATAATAGTAATAAGGGTAATAATAATAGTTATAGCGATAATAATAATAGTAATAAGGGAAATAATAATAGTTATAAGGCTATAGACAAGAGTAATAGGGATAGTAATAATAGAATAAGGATAATAATAACAGTCATAGCGATAATAATAATAGCAATAAGGATAATAATAATAGTTATAGTGCTAACAATAATAGTAATAAAGATTATAGTAATAGTTATAAGGATAAAGACAAGAGTAATAGGGATAGTAATAATAGTAATAAGGATAATAATAATAGATATAGCGATAATAATAATAGTAATAAGGGTAATAATAATAGTTATAGCGATAATAATAATAGTAATAAGGGAAATAATAATAGTTATAAGGCTATAGACAAGAGTAATAGGGATAGTAATAATAGAATAAGGATAATAATAACAGTCATAGCGATAATAATAAAAGTAATAATGATAGTAATAATAGTTATAAGGATACAGACAAGAGTAATAGGGATAATAATAATAGTAATAATGATAATAAGAATACTTATAAGGATAAAGACAAGAGTAATAGGGATAGTAATAATAGAATAAGAATAATAATAACAGTCATAGCGATACTAATAATAGTAATAAGGATAATAATAATAGTAAAAAGGGTAATAATAACAGTAATAAGGATAATAATAATAGTTATAGCGATAATGACAATAGTAATAGGGATAATAATAACAATTATAACGATAATACTAATAGTATTAACGATCATAATAATAGATATAAGGACTAAAACAAGAGTAATAGGGATAATAATAATAGTTATAGTGCCAACAATAATAGTAATAAGGATTATGGTAATAGTTATAAGGATAAAGACAAGAGTAATGGGGATAGTAATAATAAAAGAAGAATAATAATAACAGTGATAGCGATAATAATAATAGTAATAAGGATAATAATAACAGTTATAGTGCTAATAATAATAGTAATAACGATAACAATAACAGTTATGGCGATAATAATAACAGTAATGAGGATAATAATAACAGTCATAGCGATAATAATAATAGTAATAAGGACAATAATAATAGTTATAAGGATAAAGACAAGTGTAATAGGGATAGTAATAATAGAAGAAGTATAATAATAACAGTCATAGCGATAATAATAATAGTAATAAGGGAAATAATAATAGTTGTAAGGATAAAGACAAGAGTAATAGGGATAGTAATAATAGAATAAGGATTATAATAACAGTGATAGCGATAATAATAATAGTAATAAGGATAATAATAATAGTTATAGTGCCAACAATAATAGTAATAAGGATTATGGTAATAGATATAAGGATACAGACAAGAGTAATTGGGATAGTAATAATAGAAGAAGTATAATAATAACAGTCATAGCGATAATAATAATAGTAATAAGGATAATAATAATAGTTATAGTGCTAACAATAATAGTAATAAGGATTATAGTAATAGTTATAAGGATAAAGACAAGAATAATAGGGATAGTAATAATAGTTATAAGGATAATAATAATAGATATAGCGATAATAATAATAGTAATAAAGGTAATAATAATAGTTATAGTGCTACTAATAAAAGAAATAAGGATAATAATAATAGTTATAAGGATAGAGACAAGAGTAATAGGGATAGTAATAATAGAATAAGGATAATAATAATAGATATAGCGATAATAATAATAGAGATAAGGATAATAATAATAGTTATAGTGCCAACAATAATAGTAATAAGGATTATGGTAATAGATATAAGGATACAGACAAGAGTAATTGGGATAGTAATAATAGAAGAAGTATAATAATAACAGTCATAGCGATAATAATAATAGTAATAAGGATAATAATAATAGTTATAGTGCTAACAATAATAGTAATAAGGATTATAGTAATAGTTATAAGGATAAAGACAAGAGTAATAGGGATAGTAATAATAGTTATAAGGATAATAATAATAGATATAGCGATAATAATAATAGTAATAAAGGTAATAATAATAGTTATAGTGCTACTAATAAAAGAAATAAGGATAATAATAATAGTTATAAGGATAGAGACAAGAGTAGTAGGGATAGTAATAATATAATAAGGATAATAATAACAGTCATAGCGATAATAATAATAGTAATAAGGATAATAATAATAGTTATAGTGCTAACAATAAAAGTAATAAGGATTATAGTAATAGTTATAAGGATAAAGACAAGAGTAATAGGGATAGTAATAATAGAATAAGGATAATAATAACAGTCATAGCTATAATAATAATAGTAATAATGATAGTAATAATAGTTATAAGGATACAGACAAGAGTAATAGGGATAATAATAATAGTAATAATGATAATAATAATACTTATAAGGATAAAGACAAGAGTAATAGGGATAGTATAATAGAATAAGAATAATAATAACAGTCATAGCGATAATAATAATAGTAATAAGGATAATAATAATGGTAAAAAGGGTGATAATAACAGTAATAAGGATAATAATAATAGTTATCCCGATAATAACAATAGTAATAGGGATAATAATAACAATTATAACGATAATACTAATAGTATTAACGATCATAATAATAGATATAAGGACTAAAACAAGAGTAATAGGGATAATAATAATAGTTATAGTGCCAACAATAATAGTAATAAGGATTACGGTAATAGTTATAAGGATAAAGACAAGAATAATAGGGATAGTAATAATATAATAAGGATAATAATAACAGTCATAGCGATAATAATAATAGTAATAAGGATAATAATAATAGTTATAGCGATAGTAATAATAGTAATAAGGATAATAATAATAGTTATAAAGATAGAGACAAGTGTAATAGGGATAATAATAATAGAAGAAGTATAATATTAACAGTCATAGCGATAATAATAATAGTAATAAGGGAAATAATAATAGTTATAGTGCTAACAATAATAGTAATAAGGATTATAGTAATAGTTATAAGGATAAAGACAAGAGTAATAGGGATAGTAATAATAGTTATAAGGATAATAATAATAGATATAGCGATAATAATAATAGTAATAAAGGTAATAATAATAGTTATAGTGCTACTAATAAAAGAAATAAGGATAATAATAATAGTTATAAGGATAGAGACAAGAGTAATAGGGATAGTAATAATAGAATAAGGATAATAATAATAGATATAGCGATAATAATAATAGAAATAAGGATAATAATAATAGTTATAGCGATAATAATAATAGTTATAAGGATAAAGACAAGAGTAGTAGGGATAGTAATAATATAATAAGGATAATAATAACAGTCATAGCGATAATAATAATAGTAATAAGGATAATAATAATAGTTATAGTGCTAACAATAATAGTAATAAGGATTATAGTAATAGTTATAAGGATAAAGACAAGAGTAATAGGGATAGTAATAATAGAATAAGGATAATAATAACAGTCATAGCGATAATAATAATAGTAACAATGATAGTAATAATAGTTATAAGGATACAGACAAGAGTAATAGGGATAATAATAATAGTAATAATGATAATAATAATACTTATAAGGATAAAGACAAGAGTAATAGGGATAGTATAATAGAATAAGAATAATAATAACAGTCATAGCGATAATAATAATAGTAATAAGGATAATAATAATGGTAAAAAGGGTAATAATAACAGTAATAAGGATAATAATAATAGTTATCCCGATAATAACAATAGTAATAGGGATAATAATAACAATTATAACGATAATACTAATAGTATTAACGATCATAATAATAGATATAAGGACTAAAACAAGAGTAATAGGGATAATAATAATAGTTATCGTGCCAACAATAATAGTAATAAGGATTACGGTAATAGTTATAAGGATAAAGACAAGAGTAATAGGGATAGTAATAATAGAAGAAGAATAATAATAACAGTGATAGCGATAATAATTATAGTAATAAGGATAATAATAACAGTTATAGTGCTAATAATAATAGTAATAACGATACCAATAGCAGTTATGGCGATAATAATAACAGTAATGAGGATAATAATAACAGTCATAGCGATAATAATAATAGTAATAAGGATAATAATAATAGTAATAAGGATAATAATAATAGTTATAAGGATAGAGACAAGTGTAATAGGGATAGTAATAATAGAAGAAGTATAATAATAACAGTGATAGCGATAATAATAATAGTAATAAGGATAATAATAACAGTTATAGTGCTAATAATAATAGCAATAACGATAACAATAGCAGTTATGGCGATAATAATAACAGTAATGAGGATAATAATAATAGTTATAGCGATAATAATAATAGTAATAAGGATAATAATAATAGTTATAAAGATAGAGACAAGTGTAATAGGGATAGTAATAATAGAAGAAGTATAATAATAACAGTCATAGCGATAATAATAATAGCAATAGGGATAATAATAATAGTTATAGTGCTAACAATAATAGTAATAAGGATTATAGTAATAGTTATGAGGATAAAGACAAGAGTAATAGGGATAGTAATAATAGTAATAAGGATAATAATAATAGATATAGCGATAATAATAATAGTAATAAAGGTAATAATAATAGTTATAGTGCTACTAATAATAGAAATAAGGATAATAATAATAGTTATAAGGATAGAGACAAGAGTAATAGGGATAGTAATAATAGAATAAGGATAATAATAACAGTCATAGCGATAATAATAATAGTAATAAGGATAATAATAATAGTTATAGCGATAATAATAATAGTAATAAGGATAATAATAATAATTATAAGGATAAAGACAAGAGTAATAGGGATAGTAATAATATAATAAGGATAATAATAACAGTCATAGCGATAATAATAATAGTAATAAGTATAATAATAATAGTTATAAAGATAGAGACAAGTGTAATAGGGATAGTAATAATAGAAGAAGTATAATAATAACAGTCATAGCGATAATAATAATAGCAATAAGGATAATAATAATAGTTATAGTGCTAACAATAATAGTAATAAAGATTATAGTAATAGTTATAAGGATAAAGACAAGAGTAATAGGGATAGTAATAATAGTAATAAGGATCATAATAATAGATATAGCGATAATAATAATAGTAATAAGGGTAATAATAATAGTTATAGTGCTACTAATAATAGAAATAAGGATAATAATAATAGTTATAAGGATAATCACAAGAGTAATAGGGATATTAATAATAGAATGAGGATAATAATAACAGTCATAGCGATAATAATAATAGTAATAAGGACAATAATAATAGTTATAAGGATAGAGACAAGCGTAATAGGAATAGTAATAATAGAAGAAGTATAATAATAACAGTGATAGCGATAATAATAATAGTAATAAGGATAATAATAACAGTTATAGTGCTAATAATAATAGCAATAACGATAACAATTGCAGTTATGGCGATAATAATAACAGTAATGAGGATAATAACAATAGTTATAGCGATAATAATAATAGTAATAAGGATAATAATAATAGTTATAAATATAGAGACAAGTGTAATAGGGATAGTAATAATAGAAGAAGTATAATATTAACAGTCATAGCGATAATAATAATAGCAATAAGGATAATAATAATAGTTATAGTGCTAACAATAATAGTAATAAGGATTATAGTAATAGTTATAAGGATAAAGACAAGAGTAATAGGGTTAGTAATAATAGTAATAAGGATAATAATGATAGATATAGTGATAGTAATAATAGTAATAAAGGTAATAATAATAGTTATAAGGATAAAGACAAGAGTAAAAGGAATAGTAATAATAGAATAAGAATTATAATAACAGTCATAGCGATAATAATAGTAGTAATATGGATAATAGTAATAGTTATAGCGATAACAATAATAGTAATAACGATAACAATAGCAGTTATGGCGATTATAATAACAGTAATGAGGATAATAATAATAGTTATAGCGATAATAATAATAGTAATAAGGATAGTAATAATAGTTATAAGGATAAAGACAAGTGTAATAGGGATAGTAATAATAGAAGAAGTATAATAATAACAGTCATAGCGATAATAATAATAGTAATAAGGGAAATAATAATAGTTGTAAGGATAAAGACAAGAGTAATAGGGATAGTAATAATAGAATAAGGATTATAATAACAGTGATAGCGATAATAATAATAGTAATAAGGATAATAATAATAGTTATAATGCTAACAATAATAGTAATAAGGATTATAGTAATAGTTATAAGGATAAAGACAAGAGTAATATGGATAGTAATAATAGTAATAAGGATAATAATAATAGATATAGCGATAATAATAATAGTAATAAGGGTAATAATAATAGTTATAGTGCTACTAATAATAGAAATAAGTATAATAATAATAGTTATAAGGATAATAATAATAGTTATAGCGATAATAACAAAAGCAATAGGGATAATAATAACAATTATAACGATAATACTAATAGTATTAACGATCATAATAATAGATATAACGACTAAAACAAGAGTAATAGGGATAATAATAATAGTTATAGTGCCAACAATAATAGTAATAAGGATTATGGTAATAGTTATAAGGATAAAGACAAGAGTAATGGGGATAGTAATAATAGAAGAAGATTAATAATAACAGTGATAGCAATAATAATAATAGTAATAAGGATAATAATAACAGTTATAGTGCTAATAATAATAGTAATAACGATAACAATAGCAGTTATGGCGATAATAATAACAGTAATGAGGATAATAATAACAGTCATAGCGATAATAATAATAGTAATAAGGACAATAATAATAGTTATAAAGATAGAGACAAGTGTAATAGGGATAGTAATAATAGAAGAAGTATAATATTAACAGTCATAGCGATAATAATAATAGCAATAAGGATAATAATAATAGTTATAGTGCTAACAATAATAGTAATAAGGATTATAGTAATAGTTATAAGGATAAAGACAAGAGTAATAGGGACAGTAATAATAGTAATAAGGATAATAATGATAGATATAGCGATAATAATGATAGTAATAAAGGTAATAATAATAGTTATAAGGATAAAGACAAGAGTAAAAGGAATAGTAATAATAGAATAAGAATAATAATAACAGTCATAGCGATAATAATAGTAGTAATAAGGATAATAGTAATAGTTATAGCGATAACAATAATAGTAATAACGATAACAATAGCAGTTATGGCGATTATAATAACAGTAATGAGGATAATAATAATAGTTATAGCGATAATAATAATAGTAATAAGGATAGTAATAATAGTTATAAGGATAAAGACAAGTGTAATAGGGATAGTAATAATAGAAGAAGTATAATAATAACAGTCATAGCGATAATAATAATAGTAATAAGGGAAATAATAATAGTTGTAAGGATAAAGACAAGAGTAATAGGGATAGTAATAATAGAATAAGGATTATAATAACAGTGATAGCGATAATAATAATAGTAATAAGGATAATAATAATAGTTATAGTGCCAACAATAATAGTAATAAGGATTATGGTAATAGTTATAAGGATACAGACAAGAGTAATTTTGATAGTAATAATAGAAGAAGTATAATAATAACAGTCATAGCGATAATAATAATAGTAATAAGGATAATAATAATAGTTATAGTGCTAACAATAATAGTAATAAGGATTATAGTAATAGTTATAAGGATAAAGACAAGAGTAATAGGGATAGTAATAATAGTTATAAGGATAATAATAATAGATATAGCGATAATAATAATAGTAATAAAGGTAATAATAATAGTTATAGTGCTACTAATAAAAGAAATAAGGATAATAATAATAGTTATAAGGATAGAGACAAGAGTAATAGGGATAGTAATAATAGAATAAGGATAATAATAATAGATATAGCGATAATAATAATAGTAATAAGGATAATAATAATAGTTATAATGCTAACAATAATAGTAATAAGGATTATAGTAATAGTTATAAGGATAAAGACAAGAGTAATAGGGATAGTAATAATAGAATATGGATTATAATAACAGTGATAGCGATAATAATAATAGTAATAAGGATAATAATAATAGTTATAAAGATAGAGAAAAGTGTAATAGGGATAGTAATAATAGAAGAAGTATAATAATAACAGTCATAGCGATAATAATAATAGCAATAAGGATAATAATAATAGTTATAGTGCTAACAATAATAGTAATAAGGATTATAGTAATAGTTATAAGGATAAAGACAAGAGTAATAGGGATAGTAATAATAGTAATAAGGATAATAATAATAGATATAGCGATAATAATGATAGTAATTAGGGTAATAATAATAGTTATAGTGCTACTAATAATAGAAATAAGGATAATAATAATAGTTATAAGGATAATAATAATAGTTATAGCGATAATAACAATAGAAATAGGGATAATAATAACAATTATATCGATAATACTAATAGTATTAACGATCATAATAATAGATATAAGGACTAAAACAAGAGTAATAGGGATAGTAATAATAGTAATAAGGATAATAATAATAGATATAGCTATAATAATAATAGTAATAAAGGTAATAATAATAGTTATAGTGCTACTAATAAAAGAAATAAGGATAATAATAATCGTTATAAGGATAGAGACAAGAGTAATAGGGATAGTAATAATATAATAAGGATAATAATAACAGTCATAGCGGTAATAATAATAGTTATAAGGATAAAGACAAGAGTAATAGGGATAGTAATAATATAATAAGGATAATAATAACAGTCATAGCGATAATAATAATAGTAATAAGGATAATAATAATAGTTATAAAGATAGAGACAAGTGTAATAGGGATAGTAATAATAGAAGAAGTATAATAATAACAGTCATAGCGATAATAATAATAGCAATAAGGATAATAATAATAGTTATAGTGCTAACAATAATAGTAATAAAGATTATAGTAATAGTTATAAGGATAAAGACAAGAGTAATAGGGATAGTAATAATAGTAATAAGGATAATAATAATAGATGTAGCGATAATAATAATAGTAATAAGGGTAATAATAATAGTTATAGCGATAATAATGATAGCAATAAGGGAAATAATAATAGTTATAAGGCTATAGACAAGAGTAATAGGGATAGTAATAATAGAATAAGGATAATAATAACAGTCATAGCGATAATAATAATAGTAATAATGATAGTAATAATAGTTATAAGGATAAAGACAAGAGTAATAGGGATAGTAATAATAGTAATAAGGATAATAATAATAGATATAGCGATAATAATGATAGTAATAAGGGTAATAATAATAGTTATAAGGATAATAATAATAGTTATAGCGATAATAACAATAGTAATAGGGATAATAATAACAATTATATCGATAATACTAATAGTATAACGATCATAATAATAGATATAAGGACTAAAACAAGAGTAATAGGGATAGTAATAATAGTAATAAGGATAATAATAATAGATATAGCGATAATAATAATAGTAATAAAGGTAATAATAATAGTTATAGTGCTACTAATAAAAGAAATAAGGATAATAATAATAGTTATAAGGATAGAGACAAGAGTAATAGGGATAGTAATAATAGAATAAGGATAATAATAACAGTCATAGCGATAATAATAATAGTAATAAGGATAATAATAATAGTTATAGCGATAATAATAATAGTAATAAGGATAATAATAATACTTATAAGGATAAAGACAAGAGTAATAGGGATAGTAATAATATAATAAGGATAATAATAACAGTCATAGCGATAATAATAATAGTTATAAGGATAAAGACAAGAGTAATAGGGATAGTAATAATATAATAAGGATAATAATAACAGTCATAGCGATAATAATAATAGTAATAAGGATAATAATAATAGTTATAAAGATAGAGACAAGTGTAATAGGGATAGTAATAATAGAAGAAGTATAATAATAACAGTCATAGCGATAATAATAATAGCAATAAGGATAATAATAATAGTTATAGTGCTAACAATAATAGTAATAAAGATTATAGTAATAGTTATAAGGATAAAGACAAGAGTAATAGGGATAGTAATAATAGTAATAAGGATAATAATAATAGATATAGCGATAATAATAATAGTAATAAGGGTAATAATAATAGTTATAGCGATAATAATAATAGTAATAAGGGAAATAATAATAGTTATAAGGCTATAGACAAGAGTAATAGGGATAGTAATAATAGAATAAGGATAATAATAACAGTCATAGCGATAATAATAATAGCAATAAGGATAATAATAATAGTTATAGTGCTAACAATAATAGTAATAAAGATTATAGTAATAGTTATAAGGATAAAGACAAGAGTAATAGGGATAGTAATAATAGTAATAAGGATAATAATAATAGATATAGCGATAATAATAATAGTAATAAGGGTAATAATAATAGTTATAGCGATAATAATAATAGTAATAAGGGAAATAATAATAGTTATAAGGCTATAGACAAGAGTAATAGGGATAGTAATAATAGAATAAGGATAATAATAACAGTCATAGCGATAATAATAAAAGTAATAATGATAGTAATAATAGTTATAAGGATACAGACAAGAGTAATAGGGATAATAATAATAGTAATAATGATAATAAGAATACTTATAAGGATAAAGACAAGAGTAATAGGGATAGTAATAATAGAATAAGAATAATAATAACAGTCATAGCGATACTAATAATAGTAATAAGGATAATAATAATAGTAAAAAGGGTAATAATAACAGTAATAAGGATAATAATAATAGTTATAGCGATAATGACAATAGTAATAGGGATAATAATAACAATTATAACGATAATACTAATAGTATTAACGATCATAATAATAGATATAAGGACTAAAACAAGAGTAATAGGGATAATAATAATAGTTATAGTGCCAACAATAATAGTAATAAGGATTATGGTAATAGTTATAAGGATAAAGACAAGAGTAATGGGGATAGTAATAATAAAAGAAGAATAATAATAACAGTGATAGCGATAATAATAATAGTAATAAGGATAATAATAACAGTTATAGTGCTAATAATAATAGTAATAACGATAACAATAACAGTTATGGCGATAATAATAACAGTAATGAGGATAATAATAACAGTCATAGCGATAATAATAATAGTAATAAGGACAATAATAATAGTTATAAGGATAAAGACAAGTGTAATAGGGATAGTAATAATAGAAGAAGTATAATAATAACAGTCATAGCGATAATAATAATAGTAATAAGGGAAATAATAATAGTTGTAAGGATAAAGACAAGAGTAATAGGGATAGTAATAATAGAATAAGGATTATAATAACAGTGATAGCGATAATAATAATAGTAATAAGGATAATAATAATAGTTATAGTGCCAACAATAATAGTAATAAGGATTATGGTAATAGATATAAGGATACAGACAAGAGTAATTGGGATAGTAATAATAGAAGAAGTATAATAATAACAGTCATAGCGATAATAATAATAGTAATAAGGATAATAATAATAGTTATAGTGCTAACAATAATAGTAATAAGGATTATAGTAATAGTTATAAGGATAAAGACAAGAGTAATAGGGATAGTAATAATAGTTATAAGGATAATAATAATAGATATAGCGATAATAATAATAGTAATAAAGGTAATAATAATAGTTATAGTGCTACTAATAAAAGAAATAAGGATAATAATAATAGTTATAAGGATAGAGACAAGAGTAATAGGGATAGTAATAATAGAATAAGGATAATAATAATAGATATAGCGATAATAATAATAGAGATAAGGATAATAATAATAGTTATAGTGCCAACAATAATAGTAATAAGGATTATGGTAATAGATATAAGGATACAGACAAGAGTAATTGGGATAGTAATAATAGAAGAAGTATAATAATAACAGTCATAGCGATAATAATAATAGTAATAAGGATAATAATAATAGTTATAGTGCTAACAATAATAGTAATAAGGATTATAGTAATAGTTATAAGGATAAAGACAAGAGTAATAGGGATAGTAATAATAGTTATAAGGATAATAATAATAGATATAGCGATAATAATAATAGTAATAAAGGTAATAATAATAGTTATAGTGCTACTAATAAAAGAAATAAGGATAATAATAATAGTTATAAGGATAGAGACAAGAGTAGTAGGGATAGTAATAATATAATAAGGATAATAATAACAGTCATAGCGATAATAATAATAGTAATAAGGATAATAATAATAGTTATAGTGCTAACAATAAAAGTAATAAGGATTATAGTAATAGTTATAAGGATAAAGACAAGAGTAATAGGGATAGTAATAATAGAATAAGGATAATAATAACAGTCATAGCGATAATAATAATAGTAACAATGATAGTAATAATAGTTATAAGGATACAGACAAGAGTAATAGGGATAATAATAATAGTAATAATGATAATAATAATACTTATAAGGATAAAGACAAGAGTAATAGGGATAGTATAATAGAATAAGAATAATAATAACAGTCATAGCGATAATAATAATAGTAATAAGGATAATAATAATGGTAAAAAGGGTAATAATAACAGTAATAAGGATAATAATAATAGTTATCCCGATAATAACAATAGTAATAGGGATAATAATAACAATTATAACGATAATACTAATAGTATTAACGATCATAATAATAGATATAAGGACTAAAACAAGAGTAATAGGGATAATAATAATAGTTATCGTGCCAACAATAATAGTAATAAGGATTACGGTAATAGTTATAAGGATAAAGACAAGAGTAATAGGGATAGTAATAATAGAAGAAGAATAATAATAACAGTGATAGCGATAATAATTATAGTAATAAGGATAATAATAACAGTTATAGTGCTAATAATAATAGTAATAACGATACCAATAGCAGTTATGGCGATAATAATAACAGTAATGAGGATAATAATAACAGTCATAGCGATAATAATAATAGTAATAAGGATAATAATAATAGTAATAAGGATAATAATAATAGTTATAAGGATAGAGACAAGTGTAATAGGGATAGTAATAATAGAAGAAGTATAATAATAACAGTGATAGCGATAATAATAATAGTAATAAGGATAATAATAACAGTTATAGTGCTAATAATAATAGCAATAACGATAACAATAGCAGTTATGGCGATAATAATAACAGTAATGAGGATAATAATAATAGTTATAGCGATAATAATAATAGTAATAAGGATAATAATAATAGTTATAAAGATAGAGACAAGTGTAATAGGGATAGTAATAATAGAAGAAGTATAATAATAACAGTCATAGCGATAATAATAATAGCAATAGGGATAATAATAATAGTTATAGTGCTAACAATAATAGTAATAAGGATTATAGTAATAGTTATGAGGATAAAGACAAGAGTAATAGGGATAGTAATAATAGTAATAAGGATAATAATAATAGATATAGCGATAATAATAATAGTAATAAAGGTAATAATAATAGTTATAGTGCTACTAATAATAGAAATAAGGATAATAATAATAGTTATAAGGATAGAGACAAGAGTAATAGGGATAGTAATAATAGAATAAGGATAATAATAACAGTCATAGCGATAATAATAATAGTAATAAGGATAATAATAATAGTTATAGCGATAATAATAATAGTAATAAGGATAATAATAATAATTATAAGGATAAAGACAAGAGTAATAGGGATAGTAATAATATAATAAGGATAATAATAACAGTCATAGCGATAATAATAATAGTAATAAGTATAATAATAATAGTTATAAAGATAGAGACAAGTGTAATAGGGATAGTAATAATAGAAGAAGTATAATAATAACAGTCATAGCGATAATAATAATAGCAATAAGGATAATAATAATAGTTATAGTGCTAACAATAATAGTAATAAAGATTATAGTAATAGTTATAAGGATAAAGACAAGAGTAATAGGGATAGTAATAATAGTAATAAGGATCATAATAATAGATATAGCGATAATAATAATAGTAATAAGGGTAATAATAATAGTTATAGTGCTACTAATAATAGAAATAAGGATAATAATAATAGTTATAAGGATAATCACAAGAGTAATAGGGATATTAATAATAGAATGAGGATAATAATAACAGTCATAGCGATAATAATAATAGTAATAAGGACAATAATAATAGTTATAAGGATAGAGACAAGCGTAATAGGAATAGTAATAATAGAAGAAGTATAATAATAACAGTGATAGCGATAATAATAATAGTAATAAGGATAATAATAACAGTTATAGTGCTAATAATTATTGCAATAACGATAACAATAGGAGTTATGGCGATAATAATAACAGTAATGAGGATAATAATAATAGTTATAGCGATAGTAATAATAGTAATAAGGATAATAATAATAGTTATAAAGATAGAGACAAGTGTAATAGGGATAATAATAATAGAAGAAGTATAATATTAACAGTCATAGCGATAATAATAATAGTAATAAGGGAAATAATAATAGTTATAGTGCTAACAATAATAGTAATAAGGATTATAGTAATAGTTATAAGGATAAAGACAAGAGTAATAGGGATAGTAATAATAGTTATAAGGATAATAATAATAGATATAGCGATAATAATAATAGTAATAAAGGTAATAATAATAGTTATAGTGCTACTAATAAAAGAAATAAGGATAATAATAATAGTTATAAGGATAGAGACAAGAGTAATAGGGATAGTAATAATAGAATAAGGATAATAATAATAGATATAGCGATAATAATAATAGAAATAAGGATAATAATAATAGTTATAGCGATAATAATAATAGTTATAAGGATAAAGACAAGAGTAGTAGGGATAGTAATAATATAATAAGGATAATAATAACAGTCATAGCGATAATAATAATAGTAATAAGGATAATAATAATAGTTATAGTGCTAACAATAATAGTAATAAGGATTATAGTAATAGTTATAAGGATAAAGACAAGAGTAATAGGGATAGTAATAATAGAATAAGGATAATAATAACAGTCATAGCGATAATAATAATAGTAATAATGATAGTAATAATAGTTATAAGGATAGAGACAAGCGTAATAGGGATAGTAATAATAGAAGAAGTATAATAATAACAGTCATAGCGATAATAATAATAGCAATAAGGATAATAATAATAGTTATAGTGCTAACAATAATAGTAATAAAGATTATAGTAATAGTTATAAGGATAAAGACAAGAGTAATAGGGATAGTAATAATAGTAATAAGGATAATAATAATAGATATAGCGATAATAATAATAGTAATAAAGGTAATAATAATAGTTATAGTGCTACTAATAAAAGAAATAAGGATAATAATAATAGTTATAATGATAGAGACAAGAGTAATAGGGATAGTAATAATAGAATAAGGATAATAATAACAGTCATAGCGATAATAATAATAGTAATAAGGATAATAATAATAGTTATAGCGATAATAATAATAGTAATAAGGATAATAATAATAGTTATAAGGATAAAGACAAGAGTAATAGGGACAGTAATAATATAATAAGGATAATAATAACAGTCATAGCGATAATAATAATAGTAATAAGGATAATAATAATAGTTATAAAGATAGAGACAAGTGTAATAGGGATAGTAATAATAGAAGAAGTATAATAATAACAGTCATAGCGATAATAATAATAGCAATAAGGATAATAATAATAGTTATAGTGCTAACAATAAAAGTAATAAAGATTATAGTAATAGTTATAAGGATAAAGACAAGAGTAATAGGGATAGTAATAACAGTAATAAGGATAATAATGATAGATATAGCGATAATAATAATAGTAATAAAGGTAATTATAATAGTTATAAGGATAAAGACAAGAGTAAAAGGAATAGTAATAATAGAATAAGAATAATAATAACAGTCATAGCGATAATAATGGTAGTAATATGGATAATAGTAATAGTTATAGCGATAACAATAATAGTAATAACGATAACAATAGCAGTTATGGCGATTATAATAACAGTAATGAGGATAATAATAATAGTTATAGCGATAATAATAATAGTAATAAGGATAGTAATAATAGTTATAAGGATAAAGACAAGTGTAATAGGGATAGTAATAATAGAAGAAGTATAATAATAACAGTCATAGCGATAATAATAATAGTAATAAGGGAAATAATAATAGTTTTAAGGATAAAGACAAGAGTAATAGGGATAGTAATAATAGAATAAGGATTATAATAACAGTGATAGCGATAATAATAATAGTAATAAGGATAATAATAATAGTTATAATGCTAACAATAATAGTAATAAGGATTATAGTAATAGTTATAAGGATAAAGACAAGAGTAATAGGGATAGTAATAATAGTAATAAGGATAATAATAATAGATATAGCGATAATAATAATAGTAATAAGGGTAATAATAATAGTTATAGTGCTACTAATAATAGAAATAAGGATAATAATAATAGTTATAAGGATAATAATAATAGTTATAGCGATAATAACAATAGTAATAGGGATAATAATAACAATTATATCGATAATACTAATAGTATTAACGATCATAATAATAGATATAAGGACTAAAACAAGAGTAATAGGGATAGTAATAATAGTAATAAGGATAATAATAATAGATATAGCGATAATAATAATAGTAATAAAGGTAATAATAATAGTTATAGTGCTACTAATAAAAGAAATAATGATAATAATAATAGTTATAAGGATAGAGACAAGAGTAATAGGGATAGTAATAATAGAATAAGGATAATAATAACAGTCATAGCGATAATAATAATAGTAATAAGGATAATAATAATAGCTATAGCGATAATAATAATAGTAATAAGGATAATAATAATAGTTATAAGGATAAAGACAAGAGTAATAGGGATAGTAATAATATAATAAGGATAATAATAACAGTCATAGCGATAATAATAATAGTAATAAGGATAATAATAATAGCTATAGCGATAATAATAATAGTAATAAGGATAATAATAATAGTTATAAGGATAAAGACAAGAGTAATAGGGATAGTAATAATATAATAAGGATAATAATAACAGTCATAGCGATAATAATAATAGTAATAAGGATAATAATAATAGTTATAAAGATAGAGACAAGTGTAATAGGGATAGTAATAATAGAAGAAGTATAATAATAACAGTCATAGCGATAATAATAATAGCAATAAGGATAATAATAATAGTTATAGTGCTAACAATAAAAGTAATAAAGATTATAGTAATAGTTATAAGGATAAAGACAAGAGTAATAGGGATAGTAATAATAGTAATAAGGATAATAATAATAGATATAGCGATAATAATAATAGTAATAAGGGTAATAATAATCGTTATAGCGATAATAATAATAGTAATAAGGGAAATAATAATAGTTATAAGGATAAAGACAAGAGTAGTAGGGATAGTAATAATAGAATAAGGATAATAATAACAGTCATAGCGATAATAATGATAGTAATAATGATAGTAATAATAGTTATAAGGATACAGGCATGAGTAATAGGGATAATAATAATAGTAATAATGATAATAAGAATACTTATAAGGATAAAGACAAGAGTAATAGGGATAGTAATAATAGAATAAGAATAATAATAACAGTCATAGCGATAATAATAATAGTAATAAGGATAATAATAATAGTAAAAAGGGTAATAATAACAGTAATAAGGATAATAATAATAGTTATAGCGATAATGACAATAGTAATAGGGATAATAATAACAATTATAACGATAATACTAATAGTATTAACGATCATAATAATAGATATAAGGACTAAAACAAGAGTAATAGGGATAATAATAATAGTTATAGTGCCAACAATAATAGTAGTAAGGATTATGGTAATAGTTATAAGGATAAAGACAAGAGTAATGGGGATAGTAATAATAAAAGAAGAATAATAATAACAGTGATAGCGATAATAATAATAGTAATAAGGATAATAATAACAGTTATAGTGCTAATAATAATAGTAATAACGATAACAATAGCAGTTATGGCGATAATAATAACAGTAATGAGGATAATAATAACAGTCATAGCGATAATAATAATAGTAATAAGGACAATAATAATAGTTATAAGGATAGAGACAAGCGTAATAGGGATAGTAATAATAGAAGAAGTATAATAATAACAGTGATAGCGATAATAATAATAGTAATAAGGATAATAATAACAGTTATAGTGCTAATAATAATAGTTATAGCGATAATAATAATAGTAATAAGGATAATAATAATAGTTATAAAGATAGAGACAAGTGTAATAGGGATAGTAATAATAGTAATAAGGATAATAATGATAGATATAGCGATAATAATAATAGTAATAAAGGTACTAATAATAGTTATAAGGATAAAGACAAGAGTAAAAGGAATAGTAATAATAGAATAAGAATAATAATAACAGTCATAGCGATAATAATAGTAGTAATAAGGATAATAGTAATAGTTATAGCGATAACAATAATAGTAATAACGATAACAATAGCAGTTATGGCGATTATAATAACAGTAATGAGGATAATAATAATAGTTATAGCGATAGTAATAATAGTAATAAGGATAATAATAATAGTTATAAAGATAGAGACAAGTGTAATAGGGATAATAATAATAGAAGAAGTATAATATTAACAGTCATAGCGATAATAATAATAGCAATAAGGATAATAATAATAGTTATAGTGCTAACAATAATAGTAATAAGGATAGTAATAATAGTTATAAGGATAAAGACAAGAGTAATAGGGATAGTAATAATAGTAATAAGGATAATAATGATAGATATAGCGATAATAATAATAGTAATAAAGGTAATAATAATAGTTATAAGGATAAAGACAAGAGTAAAAGGAATAGTAATAATAGAATAAGAATAATAATAACAGTCATAGCGATAATAATAGTAGTAATAAGGATAATAGTAATAGTTATAGCGATAACAATAATAGTAATAACGATAACAATAGCAGTTATGGCGATTATAATAACAGTAATGAGGATAATAATAATAGTTATAGCGATAATAATAATAGTAATAAGGATAGTAATAATAGTTATAGTGCTAACAATAATAGTAATAAGGATTATAGTAATAGTTATAAGGATAAAGACAAGAGTAAAAGGAATAGTAATAATAGAATAAGAATAATAATAACAGTCATAGCGATAATAATAGTAGTAATAAGGATAATAGTAATAGTTATAGCGATAACAATAATAGTAATAACGATAACAATAGCAGTTATGGCGATTATAATAACAGTAATGAGGATAATAATAATAGATATAGCGATAATAATAATAGTAATAAGGATAGTAATAATAGTTATAAGGATAAAGACAAGTGTAATAGGGATAGTAATAATAGAAGAAGTATAATAATAACAGTCATAGCGATAATAATAATAGTAATAAGGGAAAGAATAATAGTTGTAAGGATAAAGACAAGAGTAATAGGGATAGTAATAATAGAATAAGGATTATAATAACAGTGATAGCGATAATAATAATAGTAATAAGGATAATAATAATAGTTATAATGCTAACAATAATAGTAATAAGGATTATAGTAATAGTTATAGCGATAACAATAATAGTAATAACGATAACAATAGCAGTTATGGCGATTATAATAACAGTAATGAGGATAATAATAATAGTTATAGCGATAATAATAATAGTAATAAGGATAGTAATAATAGTTATAAGGATAGAGACAAGTGTAATAGGGATAGTAATAATAGAAGAAGTATAATAATAACAGTCATAGCGATAATAATAATAGTAATAAGGATAATAATAATAGTTATAGTGCTAACAATAATAGTAATAAGGATTATAGTAATAGTTATAAGGATAAAGACAAGAGTAATAGGGATAGTAATAATAGTAATAAGGATAATAATAATAGATATAGCGATAATAATAATAGTAATAAAGGTAATAATAATAGTTATAGTGCTACTAATAATAGAAATAAGGATAATAATAATAGTTATAAGGATAGTGACAAGAGTAATAGGGATAGTAATAATAGAATAAGTATAATAATAACAGTCATAGCGATAATAATATTAGTAATACGGATAACAATAATAGATATAGTGCTAATAATAATAGTAATAAGGATAATAATAATAGTTATAAGGATAAAGACAAGAGTAACAGGGATAATAATAATAGTAATAATGATAATAATAATACTTATAAGGATAAAGACAAGAGTAATAGGGATAGTAATAATAGTAATAAGGATAATAATGATAGATATAGCGATAATAATAATAGTAATAAAGGTAATAATAATAGTTATAAGGATAAAGACAAGAGTAAAAGGAATAGTAATAATAGAATAAGAATAATAATAACAGTCATAGCGATAATAATAGTAGTAATAAGGATAATAGTAATAGTTATAGCGATAACAATAATAGTAATAACGATAACAATAGCAGTTATGGCGATTATAATAACAGTAATGAGGATAATAATAATAGTTATATCGATAATAATAATAGTAATAAGGATAGTAATAATAGAAAAAGTATAATAATAACAGTCATAGCGATAATAATAATAGTAATAAGGGAAATAATCATAGTTGTAAGGATAACGACAAGAGTAATACGGATAGTAATAATAGAATAAGCATAATAATAACAGTGATAGCTATAATAATAATAGAAATAAGGATAATAATAACAGTTATAGTGCTAATAATAATAGTAACAACGATAACAATAGCAGTTATGGCGATAATAACAGTAATGAGGATAGTAATAATAGTTATTGCGATAATAATAATAGTAATAAGGATAGTAATAATAGTTATAAGGATAGAGACAAGTGTAATAGGGATAGTAATAATAGAAGAAGTATAATAATAACAGTCATAGCGATAATAATAATAGTAATAAGGATAATAATAATAGTTATAGTGCTAACAATAATAGTAATAAGGATTATAGTAATAGTTATAAGGATAAAGACAAGAGTAATAGGGATAGTAATAATAGTAATAAGGATAATAATGATAGATATAGCGATAATAATAATAGTAATAAAGGTAATAATAATAGTTATAAGGATAAAGACAAGAGTAAAAGGAATAGTAATAATAGAATAAGAATAATAATAACAGTCATAGCGATAATAATAGTAGTAATAAGGATAATAGTAATAGTTATAGCGATAACAATAATAGTAATAACGATAACAATAGCAGTTATGGCGATTATAATAACAGTAATGAGGATAATAATAATAGTTATAGCGATAATAATAATAGTAATAAGGATAGTAATAATAGTTATAAGGATAGAGACAAGTGTAATAGGGATAGTCATAATAGAAGAAGTATAATAAAACAGTCATAGCGATAATAATAATAGTAATAAGGGAAATAATAATAGTTGTAAGGATAAAGACAAGAGTAATAGGGATAGTAATAATAGCATAAGGATTATAGTAATAGTTATAAGGATAAAGACAAGAGTAATAGGGATAGTAATAATAGTAATACGGATCATAATAATAGATATAGCGATAATAGTAATAGTAATAAGGGAAATAATAATAGTTATAGTGCTAATAATAATAGCAATAAGGATTATAGTAATAGTTATAAGGATAAAGACAAGAGTAATAGGGATAGTAATAATAGTCATAAGGATAATAATAATAGATAGATTGTTACTAATAATTGTAGTAAGGATAATAATAATAGTTATGGGGATAAAGACAAGAGTAAGGGGGATAGTAATAATAGAATAAGGATAATAATAACAGTTATAGTGCTAATAACAATAGTAATAACGATAACAATAGCAGTTATGGCGATAATAATAACAGTAATGAGGATAATAATAATAATTATAGCGATAATAATAATAGTAATAAGGATAATAATAATAGTAATAAGAATAATAATAATAGTTATAAGGATAGAGACAAGTGTAATAGGGATAGTAATAATAGAAGAAGTATAATAATAACTGTCATAGCGATAATAATAATAGTTATAGCGTTAATCATAGTTATAAGGATAAAGACAAGACTAATAGGGATAGTAATAATAGAATAAGTATAATAATTACAGTCATAGCGATAATAATAATAGTAATAAGGGAAATAATAATAGTTATAAGGATAAAGACAAGAGTAATAGGCGTAGTAATAATAGAATAATGATAATAATAACAGTCATAGCGATAATAGTAATAGTAATAATGATAGTAATAATAGTTATAAGGATACAGACAAGAGTAATAGGGATAATAATAGTAGTAATAATGATAATAATAATACTTATAAGGATAAAGACAAGAGTAATAGGGATAGTAATAATAGAATAAGAATAATAATAACAGTCATAACGATAATAATAATAGTAATAAGGATAATAATAATAGTAAAAAGGGTAATAATAACAGTAATAAGGATAATAATAATAGTTATAGCGATAATAACAATAGTACTAGGGATAATAATAACAATTATAACGATAATACTAATAGTATTAACGATCATAATAATAGATATAAGGACTAAAACAAGAGTAATAGGGATAATAATAATAGTTATAGTGCCAACAATAATATTAATAAGGATTATAGTAATAGTTATAAGGATACAGACAAGAGTAGTAGGGATAGTAATAATAGAATAAGCATAATAATAACAGTGATAGCGATAATAATAATAGTAATAAGGATAATAATAACAGTTATAGTGCTAATAATAATAGTAATAACGATAACAATAGCAGTAATGGCGATAATAATAACAGTAATGAGGATAATAATAATAGTTATAGCGATAATAATAATAGTAATAAGGATAGTAATAATAGATATAGTGCTAACAATAATAGTAATAAGGATTATAGTAATAGTTATAAGGATAAAGACAAGAGTAATAGGGATAGTAATAATAGAATAAGCATAATAATAACAGTGATAGCGATAATAATAGTAGTAATAAGGATAATAGTAATAGTTATAGCGATAACAATAATAGTAATAACGATAACAATAGCAGTTATGGCGATAATAACAGTAATGAGGATAATAATAATAGTTATAGCGATAATAATAATAGTAATAAGGATAATAATAATAGTTATAAAGATAGAGACAAGTGTAATAGGGATAGTAATAATAGAAGAAGTATAATAATAACAGTCATAGCGATAATAATAATAGTAATAAGGATAATAATAATAGTTATAGTGCTAACAATAATAGTAATAAGGATTATAGTAATAGTTATAAGGATAAAGACAAGAGTAATAGGGATAGTAATAATAGTAATAAGGATAATAATAATAGATATAGCGATAATAATAATAGTAATAAGGGTAATAATAATAGTTATAGTGCTACTAATAATAGAAATAAGGATAATAATAATAGTTATAAGGATAATCACAAGAGTAATAGGGATATTAATAATAGAATGAGGATAATAATAACAGTCATAGCGATAATAATAATAGTAATAAGGGAAATAATAATAGTTATAAGGATAAAGACAAGAGTAATAGGGATAGTAATAATAGAATAAGGATTATAATAACAGTCATAGCGATAATAATAATAGTAATAATGATAGTAATAATAGTTATAAGGATACAGACAAGAGTAATAGGGATAATAATAATAGTAATAATGATAATAATAATACTTATAAGGATAAAGACAAGAGTAATAGGGATAGTAATAATAGAATAAGGATAATAATAACAGTCATAGCGATAATAATAATAGTAATAAAATTAATAATAATAGTTATAGTGCTACTAATAATAGAAATAAGGATAATAATAATAGTTATAAGGATAGTGACAAGAGTAATAGGGATAGTAATAATAGAATAAGTATAATAATAACAGTCATAGCGATAATAATAATAGTAATACGGATAATAATAATAGATATAGTGCTAATAATAATAGTAATAAGGATAATAATAATAGTTATAAGGATAAAGACAAGAGTAACAGGGATAATAATAATAGTAATAATGATAATAATAATACTTATAAGGATAAAGACAAGAGTAATAGGGATAGTAATAATAGAATAAGAATAATAATAACAGTCATAGCGATAATAATAATAGTAATAAGGATAATAATAATAGTTATAATGCTAACATTAATAGTAATAAGGATTATAGTAATAGTTATAAGGATAAAGACAAGAGTAATAGGGATAGTAATAATAGTAATAAGGATAATAATGATAGATATAGCGATAATAATAATAGTAATAAAGGTAATAATAATAGTTATTAGGATAAAGACAGGAGTAAAAGGAATAGTAATAATAGAATAAGAATAATAATAACAGTCATAGCGATAATAATAGTAGTAATAAGGATAATAGTAATAGTTATAGCGATAACAATAATAGTAATAACGATAACAATAGCAGTTATGGCGATTATAATAACAGTAATGAGGATAATAATAATAGTTATAGCGATAATAATAATAGTAATAAGGATAATAATAATAGTTATAAAGATAGAAACAAGTGTAATAGGGATAGTAATAATAGAAGAAGTATAATAATAACAGTCATAGCGATAATAATAATAGCAATAAGGATAATAATAATAGTTATAGTGCTAACAATAATAGTAATAAGGATTATAGTAATAGTTATAAGGATAAAGACAAGAGTAATAGGGATAGTAATAATAGTAATAAGGATAATGATAATAGATATAGCGATAATAATAATAGTAATAAAGGTAATAATAATAGTTATAAGGATAAAGACAAGAGTAAAAGGAATAGTAATAATAGAATAAGAATAATAATAACAGTCATAGCGATAATAATAGCAGTAATAAGGATAATAGTAATAGTTATAGCGATAACAATAATAGTAATAACGATAACAATAGCAGTTATGGCGATAATAATAACAGTAATGAGGATAATAATTATAGTTATAGCGATAATAATAATAGTAATAAGGATAGTAATAATAGTTATAAGGATAGAGACAAGTGTAATAGGGATAGTCATAATAGAAGAAGTATAATAATAACAGTCATAGCGATAATAATAATAGTAATAAGGGAAATAATAATAGTTGTAAGGATAAAGACAAGAGTAATAGGGATAGTAATAATAGAATAAGGATTATAATAACAGTGATAGCGATAATAATAATAGTAATAAGGATAATAATAATAGATATAGTGCTAACAATAATAGTAATAAGGATTATAGTAATAGTTATAAGGATAAAGACAAGAGTAATAGGGATAGTAATAATACTAATAAGGATAATAATAATACTTATAAGGATAAAGACAAGAGTAATAGGGATAGTAATAATAGAATAAGCATAATAATAACAGTGATAGCGATAATAATAGTAGTAATAAGGATAATAGTAATAGTTAAAGCGATAACAATAATAGTAATAACGATAACAATAGCAGTTATGGCGATAATAACAGTAATGAGGATAATAATAATAGTTATAGCGATAATAATAATAGTAATAAGGATAATAATAATAGTTATAAAGGTAGAGACAAGTGTAATAGGGATAGTAATAATAGAAGAAGTATAATAATAACAGTCATAGCGATAATAATAATAGTAATAAGGATAATAATAATAGTTATAGTGCTAACAATAATAGTAATAAGGATTATAGTAATAGTTATAAGGATAAAGACAAGAGTAATAGGGATAGTAATAATAGTAATAAGGATAATAATAATAGATATAGCGATAATAATAATAGTAATAAGGGTAATAATAATAGTTATAGTGCTACTAATAATAGAAATAAGGATAATAATAATAGTTATAAGGATAATCACAAGAGTAATAGGGATATTAATAATAGAATGAGGATAATAATAACAGTCATAGCGATAATAATAATAGTAATAAGGGAAATAATAATAGTTATAAGGATAAAGACAAGAGTAATAGGGATAGTAATAATAGAATAAGGATTATAATAACAGTCATAGCGATAATAATAATAGTAATAATGATAGTAATAATAGTTATAAGGATACAGACAAGAGTAATAGGGATAATAATAATAGTAATAATGATAATAATAATACTTATAAGGATAAAGACAAGAGTAATAGGGATAGTAATAATAGAATAAGGATAATAATAACAGTCATAGCGATAATAATAATAGTAATAAAATTAATAATAATAGTTATAGTGCTACTAATAATAGAAATAAGGATAATAATAATAGTTATAAGGATAGTGACAAGAGTAATAGGGATAGTAATAATAGAATAAGTATAATAATAACAGTCATAGCGATAATAATAATAGTAATACGGATAATAATAATAGATATAGTGCTAATAATAATAGTAATAAGGATAATAATAATAGTTATAAGGATAAAGACAAGAGTAACAGGGATAATAATAATAGTAATAATGATAATAATAATACTTATAAGGATAAAGACAAGAGTAATAGGGATAGTAATAATAGAATAAGAATAATAATAACAGTCATAGCGATAATAATAATAGTAATAAGGATAATAATAATAGTTATAATGCTAACATTAATAGTAATAAGGATTATAGTAATAGTTATAAGGATAAAGACAAGAGTAATAGGGATAGTAATAATAGTAATAAGGATAATAATGATAGATATAGCGATAATAATAATAGTAATAAAGGTAATAATAATAGTTATAAGGATAAAGACAGGAGTAAAAGGAATAGTAATAATAGAATAAGAATAATAATAACAGTCATAGCGATAATAATAGTAGTAATAAGGATAATAGTAATAGTTATAGCGATAACAATAATAGTAATAACGATAACAATAGCAGTTATGGCGATTATAATAACAGTAATGAGGATAATAATAATAGTTATAGCGATAATAATAATAGTAATAAGGATAATAATAATAGTTATAAAGATAGAAACAAGTGTAATAGGGATAGTAATAATAGAAGAAGTATAATAATAACAGTCATAGCGATAATAATAATAGCAATAAGGATAATAATAATAGTTATAGTGCTAACAATAATAGTAATAAGGATTATAGTAATAGTTATAAGGATAAAGACAAGAGTAATAGGGATAGTAATAATAGTAATAAGGATAATGATAATAGATATAGCGATAATAATAATAGTAATAAAGGTAATAATAATAGTTATAAGGATAAAGACAAGAGTAAAAGGAATAGTAATAATAGAATAAGAATAATAATAACAGTCATAGCGATAATAATAGCAGTAATAAGGATAATAGTAATAGTTATAGCGATAACAATAATAGTAATAACGATAACAATAGCAGTTATGGCGATAATAATAACAGTAATGAGGATAATAATTATAGTTATAGCGATAATAATAATAGTAATAAGGATAGTAATAATAGTTATAAGGATAGAGACAAGTGTAATAGGGATAGTCATAATAGAAGAAGTATAATAATAACAGTCATAGCGATAATAATAATAGTAATAAGGGAAATAATAATAGTTGTAAGGATAAAGACAAGAGTAATAGGGATAGTAATAATAGAATAAGGATTATAATAACAGTGATAGCGATAATAATAATAGTAATAAGGATAATAATAATAGTTATAATGCTAACAATAATAGTAATAAGGATTATAGTAATAGTTATAGCGATAACAATAATAGTAATAACGATAACAATAGCAGTTATGGCGATTATAATAACAGTAATGAGGATAATAATAATAGTTATAGCGATAATAATAATAGTAATAAGGATAGTAATAATAGTTATAAGGATAGAGACAAGTGTAATAGGGATAGTAATAATAGAAGAAGTATAATAATAACAGTCATAGCGATAATAATAATAGTAATAAGGATAATAATAATAGTTATAGTGCTAACAATAATAGTAATAAGGATTATAGTAATAGTTATAAGGATAAAGACAAGAGTAATAGGGATAGTAATAATAGTAATAAGGATAATAATAATAGATATAGCGATAATAATAATAGTAATAAAGGTAATAATAATAGTTATAGTGCTACTAATAATAGAAATAAGGATAATAATAATAGTTATAAGGATAGTGACAAGAGTAATAGGGATAGTAATAATAGAATAAGTATAATAATAACAGTCATAGCGATAATAATAATAGTAATACGGATAACAATAATAGATATAGTGCTAATAATAATAGTAATAAGGATAATAATAATAGTTATAAGGATAAAGACAAGAGTAACAGGGATAATAATAATAGTAATAATGATAATAATAATACTTATAAGGATAAAGACAAGAGTAATAGGGATATTAATGATAGAATGAGGATAATAATAACAGTCATAGCGATAATAATAATAGTAATAAGGGAAATAATAATAGTTATAAGGATAAAGACAAGAGTAATAGGGATAGTAATAATAGAATAAGGATAATAATAACAGTCATAGCGATAGTAGTAATAGTAATAATGATAGTAATAATAGTTATAAGGATACAGACAAGAGTAATAGGGATAATAATAATAGTAATAATGATAATAATAATACTTATAAGGATAAAGACAAGAGTAATAGGGATAGTAATAATAGAATAAGAATAATAATAACAGTCATAGCGATAATAATAATAGTAATAAGGATAATAATAATAGTAAAAAGGGTAATAATAACAGTAATAAGGATAATAATAATAGTTATAGCGATAATAACAATAGTAATAGGGATAATAATAACAATTATAACGATAATACTAATAGTATTAACGATCATAATAATAGATATAAGGACTAAAACAAGAGTAATAGGGATAATAATAATAGTTATAGTGCCAACAATAATAGTAATAAGGATTACGGTAATAGTTATAAGGATAAAGACAAGAGTAATAGGGATAGTAATAATAGAAGAAGAATAATAATAACAGTGATAGCGATAATAATTATAGTAATAAGGATAATAATAACAGTTATAGTGCTAATAATAATAGTAATAACGATACCAATAGCAGTTATGGCGATAATAATAACAGTAATGAGGATAATAATAACAGTCATAGCGATAATAATAATAGTAATAAGGATAATAATAATAGTTATAAGGATAGAGACAAGTGTAATAGGGATAGTAATAATAGAAGAAGTATAATAATAACAGTGATAGCGATAATAATAATAGTAATAAGGATAATAATAACAGTTATAGTGCTAATAATAATAGCAATAACGATAACAATAGCAGTTATGGCGATAATAATAACAGTAATGAGGATAATAATAATAGTTATAGCGATAATAATAATAGTAATAAGGATAATAATAATAGTTATAAAGATAGAGACAAGTGTAATAGGGATAGTAATAATAGAAGAAGTATAATATTAACAGTCGTAGCGATATTAATAATAGCAATAAGGATAATAATAATAGTTATAGTGCTAACAATAATAGTAATAAGGATTATAGTAATAGTTATAAGGATAAAGACAAGAGTAATAGGGATAGTAACAATAGTAATAAGGATAATAATGATAGATATAGCGATAATAATAATAGTAATAAAGGTAATAATAATAGTTATAAGGATAAAGACAAGAGTAAAAGGAATAGTAATAATAGAATAAGAATAATAATAACAGTCATAGCGATAATAATAGTAGTAATAAGGATAATAGTAATAGTTATAGCGATAACAATAATAGTAATAACGATAACAATAGCAGTTATGGCGATTATAATAACAGTAATGAGGATAATAATAATAGTTATATCGATAATAATAATAGTAATAAGGATAGTAATAATAGAAAAAGTATAATAATAACAGTCATAGCGATAATAATAATAGTAATAAGGGAAATAATCATAGTTGTAAGGATAACGACAAGAGTAATACGGATAGTAATAATAGAATAAGCATAATAATAACAGTGATAGCTATAATAATAATAGTAATAAGGATAGTAATAATAGAAAAAGTATAATAATAACAGTCATAGCGATAATAATAATAGTAATAAGGGAAATAATCATAGTTGTAAGGATAACGACAAGAGTAATACGGATAGTAATAATAGAATAAGCATAATAATAACAGTGATAGCTATAATAATAATAGAAATAAGGATAATAATAACAGTTATAGTGCTAATAATAATAGTAACAACGATAACAATAGCAGTTATGGCGATAATAACAGTAATGAGGATAGTAATAATAGTTATTGCGATAATAATAATAGTAATAAAGGTAATAATAATAGTTATAAGGATAAAGACAAGAGTAAAAGGAATAGTAATAATAGAATAAGAATAATAATAACAGTCATAGCGATAATAATAGTAGTAATAAGGATAATAGTAATAGTTATAGCGATAACAATAATAGTAATAACGATAACAATAGCAGTTATGGCGATTATAATAACAGTAATGAGGATAATAATAATAGTTATAGCGATAATAATAATAGTAATAAGGATAGTAATAATAGTTATAAGGATAGAGACAAGTGTAATAGGGATAGTCATAATAGAAGAAGTATAATAAAACAGTCATAGCGATAATAATAATAGTAATAAGGGAAATAATAATAGTTGTAAGGATAAAGACAAGAGTAATAGGGATAGTAATAATAGCATAAGGATTATAGTAATAGTTATAAGGATAAAGACAAGAGTAATATGGATAGTAATAATAGTAATACGGATCATAATAATAGATATAGCGATAATAGTAATAGTAATAAGGGAAATAATAATAGTTATAGTGCTAATAATAATAGCAATAAGGATTATAGTAATAGTTATAAGGATAAAGACAAGAGTAATAGGGATAGTAATAATAGTAATAAGGATAATAATAATAGATAGATTGTTACTAATAATTGTAGTAAGGATAATAATAATAGTTATGGGGATAAAGACAAGAGTAAGGGGGATAGTAATAATAGAATAAGGATAATAATAACAGTCATAGCGATAATAATAATAGCAAAAAGGATAATAATAATAGTTATAGTGCTAACAATAATAGTAATAAGGATTATAGTAATAGTTAAAAGGATAAAGACAAGAGTAATAGGGATAGTAATAATAGAATAAGCATAATAATAACAGTGATAGCGATAATAATAGTAGTAGTAAGGATAATAGTAATAGTTATAGCGATAACAATAATAGTAATAACGATAACAATAGCAGTTATGGCGATAATAACAGTAATGAGGATAATAATAATAGTTATAGCGATAATAATAATAGTAATAAGGATAGTAATAATAGTTATAAGGATAGAGACAAGTGTAATAGGGATGGTAATAATAGAAGAAGTATAATAATAACAGTGATAGCGATAATAATAATAGTAATAAGGATAATAATAACAGTTATAGTGCTAATAACAATAGTAAGAACGATAACAATAGCAGTTATGGCGATAATAATAACAGTAATGAGGATAATAATAACAGTCATAGCGATAATAATAATAGTAATAAGGATAATAATAATAGTTGTAAGGATAAAGACAAGAGTAATAGGGATAGTAATAATAGAATAAGGATTATAATAACAGTGATAGCGATAATAATAATAGTAATAGGGATAATAATAATAGTTATAGTGCCAACAATAATAGTAATAAGGATTATGGTAATAGTTATAAGGATACAGACAAGAGTAATAGGGATATTAATAATAGAATAAGGATAATAATAACAGTCATAGCGATAATAATAATAGTTATAAGGATAGAGACAAGTGTAATAGGGATAGTAATAATAGAAGAAGTATAATAATAACAGTGATAGCGATAATAATAATAGTAATAAGGATAATAATAACAGTTATAGTGCTAATAACAATAGTAATAACGATAACAATAGCAGTTTTGGCGATAATAATAACAGTAATGAGGATAATAATAATAATTATAGCGATAATAATAATAGTAATAAGGATAATAATAATAGTAATAAGAATAATAATAATAGTTATAAGGATAGAGACAAGTGTAATAGGGATAGTAATAATAGAAGAAGTATAATAATAACTGTCATAGCGATAATAATAATAGTTATAGCGTTAATCATAGTTATAAGGATAAAGACAAGACTAATAGGGATAGTAATAATAGAATAAGTATAATAATTACAGTCATAGCGATAATAATAATAGTAATAAGGGAAATAATAATAGTTATAAGGATAAAGACAAGAGTAATAGGCGTAGTAATAATAGAATAATGATAATAATAACAGTCATAGCGATAATAGTAATAGTAATAATGATAGTAATAATAGTTATAAGGATACAGACAAGAGTAATAGGGATAATAATAGTAGTAATAATGATAATAATAATACTTATAAGGATAAAGACAAGAGTAATAGGGATAGTAATAATAGAATAAGAATAATAATAACAGTCATAACGATAATAATAATAGTAATAAGGATAATAATAATAGTAAAAAGGGTAATAATAACAGTAATAAGGATAATAATAATAGTTATAGCGATAATAACAATAGTACTAGGGATAATAATAACAATTATAACGATAATACTAATAGTATTAACGATCATAATAATAGATATAAGGACTAAAACAAGAGTAATAGGGATAATAATAATAGTTATAGTGCCAACAATAATAGTAATAAGGATTATAGTAATAGTTATAAGGATACAGACAAGAGTAGTAGGGATAGTAATAATAGAATAAGCATAATAATAACAGTGATAGCGATAATAATAATAGTAATAAGGATAATAATAACAGTTATAGTGCTAATAATAATAGTAATAACGATAACAATAGCAGTTATGGCGATAATAATAACAGTAATGAGGATAATAATAATAGTTATAGCGATAATAATAATAGTAATAAGGATAGTAATAATAGTTATAAGGATAGAGACAAGTGTAATAGGGATAGTCATAATAGAAGAAGTATAATAATAACAGTCATAGCGATAATAATAATAGTAATAAGGGAAATAATAATAGTTGTAAGGATAAAGACAAGAGTAATAGGGATAGTAATAATAGAATAAGGATTATAATAACAGTGATAGCGATAATAATAATAGTAATAAGGATAATAATAATAGATATAGCGATAATAATAATAGTAATAAGGGTAATAATAATAGTTATAGTGCTACTAATATTAGAAATAAGGATCATAATAATAGACATAAGGACTAAAACAAGACTAATAGGGATAATAATAATAGTTGTAGTGCCAACAATAATAGTAATAAGGATTATGGTAATAGTTATAAGGATATAGACAAGAGTAATAGGGATAGTAATAATAGAATAAGCATAATAATAACAGTGATAGCGATAATAATAATAGTAATAAGGATAATAATAATAGCTATAGTGCTAACAATAATAGTAATAAGGATTATAGTAATAGTTATAAGGATAAAGACAAGAGTAATAGGGATAGTAATAATACTAATAAGGATAATAATAATACTTATAAGGATAAAGACAAGAGTAATAGGGATAGTAATAATAGAATAAGCATAATAATAACAGTGATAGCGATAATAATAGTAGTAATAAGGATAATAGTAATAGTTATAGCGATAACAATAATAGTAATAACGATAACAATAGGAGTTATGGCGATAATAACAGTAATGAGGATAATAATAATAGTTATAGCGATAATAATAATAGTAATAAGGATAATAATAATAGTTATAAAGGTAGAGACAAGTGTAATAGGGATAGTAATAATAGAAGAAGTATAATAATAACAGTCATAGCGATAATAATAATAGTAATAAGGATAATAATAATAGTTATAGTGCTAACAATAATAGTAATAAGGATTATAGTAATAGTTATAAGGATAAAGAGAAGAGTAATAGGGATAGTAATAATAGTAATAAGGATAATAATAATAGATATAGCGATAATAATAATAGTAATAAGGGTAATAATAATAGTTATAGTGCTACTAATAATAGAAATAAGGATAATAATAATAGTTATAAGGATAATCGCACGAGTAATAGGGATATTAATAATAGAATGAGGATAATAATAACAGTCATAGCGATAATAATAATAGTAATAAGGGAAATAATAATAGTTATAAGGATAAAGACAAGAGTAATAGGGATAGTAATAATAGAATAAGGATTATAATAACAGTCATAGCGATAATAATAATAGTAATAATGATAGTAATAATAGTTATAAGGATACAGACAAGAGTAATAGGGATAATAATAATAGTAATAATGATAATAATAATACTTATAAGGATAAAGACAAGAGTAATAGGGATAGTAATAATAGAATAAGGATAATAATAACAGTCATAGCGATAATAATAATAGTAATAAAGGTAATAATAATAGTTATAGTGCTACTAATAATAGAAATAAGGATAATAATAATAGTTATAAGGATAATCACAAGAGTAATAGGGATATTAATAATAGAATGAGGATAATAATAACAGTCATAGCGATAATAATAATAGTAATAAGGGAAATAATAATAGTTATAAGGATAAAGACAAGAGTAATAGGGACAGTAATAATAGAATAAGGATTATAATAACAGTCATAGCGATAATAATAATAGTAATAATGATAGTAATAATAGTTATAAGGATACAGACAAGAGTAATAGGGATAATAATAATAGTAATAATGATAATAATAATACTTATAAGGATAAAGACAAGAGTAATAGGGATAGTAATAATAGAATAAGGATAATAATAACAGTCATAGCGATAATAATAATAGTAATAAAGGTAATAATAATAGTTATAGTGCTACTAATAAAAGAAATAAGGATAATAATAATAGTTATAAGGATAGTGACAAGAGTAATAGGGATAGTAATAATAGAATAAGTATAATAATAACAGTCATAGCGATAATAATAATAGTAATACGGATAATAATAATAGATATAGTGCTAATAATAATAGTAATAAGGATAATAATAATAGTTATAAGGATAAAGACAAGAGTAACAGGGATAATAATAATAGTAATAATGATAATAATAATACTTATAAGGATAAAGACAAGAGTAATAGGGATAGTAATAATAGAATAAGAATAATAATAACAGTCATAGCGATAATAATAATAGTAATAAGGATAATAATAATAGTTATAATGCTAACATTAATAGTAATAAGGATTATAGTAATAGTTATAAGGATAAAGACAAGAGTAATAGGGATAGTAATAATAGTAATAAGGATAATAATGATAGATATAGCGATAATAATAATAGTAATAAAGGTAATAATAATAGTTATAAGGATAAAGACAGGAGTAAAAGGAATAGTAATAATAGAATAAGAATAATAATAACAGTCATAGCGATAATAATAGTAGTAATAAGGATAATAGTAATAGTTATAGCGATAACAATAATAGTAATAACGATAACAATAGCAGTTATGGCGATTATAATAACAGTAATGAGGATAATAATAATAGTTATAGCGATAATAATAATAGTAATAAGGATAATAATAATAGTTATAAAGATAGAAACAAGTGTAATAGGGATAGTAATAATAGAAGAAGTATAATAATAACAGTCATAGCGATAATAATAATAGCAATAATGATAGTAATAATAGTTATAAGGATACAGACAAGAGTAATAGGGATAATAATAATAGTAATAATGATAATAATAATACTTATAAGGATAAAGACAAGAGTAATAGGGATAGTAATAATAGAATAAGGATAATAATAACAGTCATAGCGATAATAATAATAGTAATAAAGGTAATAATAATAGTTATAGTGCTACTAATAATAGAAATAAGGATAATAATAATAGTTATAAGGATAATCACAAGAGTAATAGGGATATTAATAATAGAATGAGGATAATAATAACAGTCATAGCGATAATAATAATAGTAATAAGGGAAATAATAATAGTTATAAGGATAAAGACAAGAGTAATAGGGACAGTAATAATAGAATAAGGATTATAATAACAGTCATAGCGATAATAATAATAGTAATAATGATAGTAATAATAGTTATAAGGATACAGACAAGAGTAATAGGGATAATAATAATAGTAATAATGATAATAATAATACTTATAAGGATAAAGACAAGAGTAATAGGGATAGTAATAATAGAATAAGGATAATAATAACAGTCATAGCGATAATAATAATAGTAATAAAGGTAATAATAATAGTTATAGTGCTACTAATAAAAGAAATAAGGATAATAATAATAGTTATAAGGATAGTGACAAGAGTAATAGGGATAGTAATAATAGAATAAGTATAATAATAACAGTCATAGCGATAATAATAATAGTAATACGGATAATAATAATAGATATAGTGCTAATAATAATAGTAATAAGGATAATAATAATAGTTATAATGCTAACATTAATAGTAATAAGGATTATAGTAATAGTTATAAGGATAAAGACAAGAGTAATAGGGATAGTAATAATAGTAATAAGGATAATAATGATAGATATAGCGATAATAATAATAGTAATAAAGGTAATAATAATAGTTATAAGGATAAAGACAGGAGTAAAAGGAATAGTAATAATAGAATAAGAATAATAATAACAGTCATAGCGATAATAATAGTAGTAATAAGGATAATAGTAATAGTTATAGCGATAACAATAATAGTAATAACGATAACAATAGCAGTTATGGCGATTATAATAACAGTAATGAGGATAATAATAATAGTTATAGCGATAATAATAATAGTAATAAGGATAATAATAATAGTTATAAAGATAGAAACAAGTGTAATAGGGATAGTAATAATAGAAGAAGTATAATAATAACAGTCATAGCGATAATAATAATAGCAATAAGGATAATAATAATAGTTATAGTGCTAACAATAATAGTAATAAGGATTATAGTAATAGTTATAAGGATAAAGACAAGAGTAATAGGGATAGTAATAATAGTAATAAGGATAATGATAATAGATATAGCGATAATAATAATAGTAATAAAGGTAATAATAATAGTTATAAGGATAAAGACAAGAGTAAAAGGAATAGTAATAATAGAATAAGAATAATAATAACAGTCATAGCGATAATAATAGTAGTAATAAGGATAATAGTAATAGTTATAGCGATAACAATAATAGTAATAACGATAACAATAGCAGTTATGGCGATAATAATAACAGTAATGAGGATAATAATTATAGTTATAGCGATAATAATAATAGTAATAAGGATAGTAATAATAGTTATAAGGATAGAGACAAGTGTAATAGGGATAGTCATAATAGAAGAAGTATAATAATAACAGTGATAGCGATAATAATAATAGTAATAAGGATAATAATAATAGTTATAAAGATAGAGACAAGAGTAATAGGGATAGTAATAATAGAATAAGGATTATAATAACAGTGATAGCGATAATAATAATAGTAATAGGGATAATAATAATAGTTATAGTGCCAACAATAATAGTAATAAGGATTATGGTAATAGTTATAAGGATACAGACAAGAGTAATAGGGATATTAATAATAGAATAAGAATAATAATAACAGTCATAGCGATAATAATAGTAGTAATAAGGATAATAGTAATAGTTATAGCGATAACAATAATAGTAATAACGATAACAATAGCAGTTATGGCGATTATAATAACAGTAATGAGGATAATAATAATAGTTATTGCGATAATAATAATAGTAATAAGGATAATGATAATAGTTATAAAGATAGAAACAAGTGTAATAGGGATAGTAATAATAGAAGAAGTATAATAATAACAGTCATAGCGATAATAATAATAGCAATAAGGATAATAATAATAGTTATAGTGCTAACAATAATAGTAATAAGGATTATAGTAATAGTTATAAGGATAAAGACAAGAGTAATAGGGATAGTAATAATAGTAATAAGGATAATGATAATAGATATAGCGATAATAATAATAGTAATAAAGGTAATAATAATAGTTATAAGGATAAAGACAAGAGTAAAAGGAATAGTAATAATAGAATAAGAATAATAATAACAGTCATAGCGATAATAATAGTAGTAATAAGGATAATAGTAATAGTTATAGCGATAACAATAATAGTAATAACGATAACAATAGCAGTTATGGCGATAATAATAACAGTAATGAGGATAATAATTATAGTTATAGCGATAATAATAATAGTAATAAGGATAGTAATAATAGTTATAAGGATAGAGACAAGTGTAATAGGGATAGTCATAATAGAAGAAGTATAATAATAACAGTCATAGCGATAATAATAATAGTAATAAGGGAAATAATAATAGTTGTAAGGATAAAGACAAGAGTAATAGGGATAGTAATAATAGCATAAGGATTATAGTAATAGTTATAATGATAGAGACAAGAGTAATAGGGATAGTAATAATAGTAATACGGATAATAATAATAGATATAGCGATAATAATAATAGTAATAAGGCTAATAATAATAGTTATAGTTCTACTAATAATAGAAATAATAATAATAATAATAGTTATAAGGATCATCACAAGAGTAATAGGGATATTAATAATAGAATGAGGATAATAATAACAGTCATAGCGATAATAGTAATAGTAATAAGGGAAATAATAATAGTTATAGTGCTAATAATAATAGCAATAAGGATTATAGTAATAGTTATAAGGATAAAGACAAGAGTAATAGGGATAGTAATAATAGTAATAAGGATAATAATAATACATAGATTGTTACTAATAATTGTAGTAAGGATAATAATAATAGTTATGGGGATAAAGACAAGAGTAAGGGGGATAGTAATAATAGAATAAGGATAATAACAGTCATAGCGATAATAATAGTAGTAATAAGGATAATAATAATAGTTATAGTGCTAATAATAATAGAATATGGATGATAATAATAGTTATCGCGATATCAATAATAGTAATAGGGATAATAATAACCATTATAACGATAATACTAATAGTATTAACGATCATAATAGTAGATATAAGGACTAAAACAAGAGTAATAGGGATAATAATAATAGTTATAGTGCCAACAATAATAGTAATAAGGATTATGGTAATAGTTATAAGGATACAGACAAGAGTAATAGTTATAGTAATAATAGAATAAGCATAATAATAACAGTGATAGCGATAATAATAATAGTAATAAGGATAATAATAACAGTTATAGTGCTAATAATAATAGTAATAACGATAACAATAGCAGTTATGGCGATAATAATAACAGTAATGAGGATAATAATAACAATCATAGCGATAATAATAATAGTAATAAGGATAATAATAATAGTTATAAGGATAGAGACAAGTGTAATAGGGATAGTAATAATAGAAGAAGTATAATAATAACAGTGATAGCGATAATAATAATAGTAATAAGGATAATGATAATAGTTATAAAGATAGAGACAAGTGTAATAGGGATAGTAATAATAGAAGAAGTATAATAATAACAGTCATAGCGATAATAATAATAGCAATAAGGATAATAATAATAGTTATAGTGCTAACAATAATAGTAATAAGGATTATAGTAATAGTTAAAAGGATAAAGACAAGAGTAATAGGGATAGTAATAATAGTAATAAGGATAATAATAATAGATATAGCGATAATAATAATAGTAATAAAGGTAATAATAATAGTTATAAGGATAAAGACAAGAATAAAAGGAATAGTAATAATAGAATAAGAATAATAATAACAGTCATAGCGATAATAATAGTAGTAATAAGGATAATAGTAACAGTTATAGCGATAACAATAATAGTAATAACGATAACAATAGCAGTTATGGCGATAATAATAACAGTAATGAGGATAATAATAATAGTTATAGCGATAATAATAATAGTAATAAGGATAGTAATAATAGTTATAAGGATAGAGACAAGTGTAATAGGGATAGTAATAATAGAAGAAGTATAATATTAACAGTCATAGCGATAATAATAATAGCAATAAGGATAATAATAATAGTTATAGTGCTAACAATAATAGTAATAAGGATTATAGTAATAGTTATAAGGATAAAGACAAGAGTAATAGGGATAGTAATAATAGTAATAAGGATAATAATGATAGATATAGCGATAATAATAATAGTAATAAAGGTAATAATAATAGTTATAAGGATAAAGACAAGAGTAAAAGGAATAGTAATAATAGAATAAGAATAATAATAACAGTCATAGCGATAATAATAGTAGTAATAAGGATAATAGTAATAGTTATAGCGATAACAATAATAGTAATAACGATAACAGTAGCAGTTATGGCGATTATAATAACAGTAATGAGGATAATAATAATAGTAATAAGGATAGTAATAATAGTTATAAGGATAAAGACAAGTGTAATAGGGATAGTAATAATAGAAGAAGTATAATAATAACAGTCATAGCGATAATAATAATAGTAATAAGGGAAATAATAATAGTTGTAAGGATAACGACAAGAGTAATACGGATAGTAATAATAGAATAAGCATAATAATAACAGTGATAGCTATAATAATAATAGAAATAAGGATAATAATAACAGTTATACTGCTAATAATAATAGTAACAACGATAGAAATAGCAGTTATGGCGATAATAACAGTAATGAGGATAATAATAATAGTTATAGCGATAATAATAATAGTAATAAGGATAGTAATAATAGTTATAAGGATAGAGACAAGTGTAATAGGGATAGTAATAATACAAGAAGTATAATATTAACAGTCATAGCGATAATAATAATAGTAATAAGGATAATAATAATAGTTATAAAGATAGAAACAAGTGTAATAGGGATAGTAATAATAGAAGAAGTATAATAATAACAGTCATAGCGATAATAATAATAGCAATAATGATAGTAATAATAGTTATAAGGATACAGACAAGAGTAATAGGGATAATAATAATAGTAATAATGATAATAATAATACTTATAAGGATAAAGACAAGAGTAATAGGGATAGTAATAATAGAATAAGGATAATAATAACAGTCATAGCGATAATAATAATAGTAATAAAGGTAATAATAATAGTTATAGTGCTACTAATAATAGAAATAAGGATAATAATAATAGTTATAAGGATAATCACAAGAGTAATAGGGATATTAATAATAGAATGAGGATAATAATAACAGTCATAGCGATAATAATAATAGTAATAAGGGAAATAATAATAGTTATAAGGATAAAGACAAGAGTAATAGGGACAGTAATAATAGAATAAGGATTATAATAACAGTCATAGCGATAATAATAATAGTAATAATGATAGTAATAATAGTTATAAGGATACAGACAAGAGTAATAGGGATAATAATAATAGTAATAATGATAATAATAATACTTATAAGGATAAAGACAAGAGTAATAGGGATAGTAATAATAGAATAAGGATAATAATAACAGTCATAGCGATAATAATAATAGTAATAAAGGTAATAATAATAGTTATAGTGCTACTAATAAAAGAAATAAGGATAATAATAATAGTTATAAGGATAGTGACAAGAGTAATAGGGATAGTAATAATAGAATAAGTATAATAATAACAGTCATAGCGATAATAATAATAGTAATACGGATAATAATAATAGATATAGTGCTAATAATAATAGTAATAAGGATAATAATAATAGTTATAATGCTAACATTAATAGTAATAAGGATTATAGTAATAGTTATAAGGATAAAGACAAGAGTAATAGGGATAGTAATAATAGTAATAAGGATAATAATGATAGATATAGCGATAATAATAATAGTAATAAAGGTAATAATAATAGTTATAAGGATAAAGACAGGAGTAAAAGGAATAGTAATAATAGAATAAGAATAATAATAACAGTCATAGCGATAATAATAGTAGTAATAAGGATAATAGTAATAGTTATAGCGATAACAATAATAGTAATAACGATAACAATAGCAGTTATGGCGATTATAATAACAGTAATGAGGATAATAATAATAGTTATAGCGATAATAATAATAGTAATAAGGATAATAATAATAGTTATAAAGATAGAAACAAGTGTAATAGGGATAGTAATAATAGAAGAAGTATAATAATAACAGTCATAGCGATAATAATAATAGCAATAAGGATAATAATAATAGTTATAGTGCTAACAATAATAGTAATAAGGATTATAGTAATAGTTATAAGGATAAAGACAAGAGTAATAGGGATAGTAATAATAGTAATAAGGATAATGATAATAGATATAGCGATAATAATAATAGTAATAAAGGTAATAATAATAGTTATAAGGATAAAGACAAGAGTAAAAGGAATAGTAATAATAGAATAAGAATAATAATAACAGTCATAGCGATAATAATAGTAGTAATAAGGATAATAGTAATAGTTATAGCGATAACAATAATAGTAATAACGATAACAATAGCAGTTATGGCGATAATAATAACAGTAGTGAGGATAATAATTATAGTTATAGCGATAATAATAATAGTAATAAGGATAGTAATAATAGTTATAAGGATAGAGACAAGTGTAATAGGGATAGTCATAATAGAAGAAGTATAATAATAACAGTGATAGCGATAATAATAATAGTAATAAGGATAATAATAATAGTTATAAAGATAGAGACAAGAGTAATAGGGATAGTAATAATAGAATAAGGATTATAATAACAGTGATAGCGATAATAATAATAGTAATAGGGATAATAATAATAGTTATAGTGCCAACAATAATAGTAATAAGGATTATGGTAATAGTTATAAGGATACAGACAAGAGTAATAGGGATATTAATAATAGAATAAGAATAATAATAACAGTCATAGCGATAATAATAGTAGTAATAAGGATAATAGTAATAGTTATAGCGATAACAATAATAGTAATAACGATAACAATAGCAGTTATGGCGATTATAATAACAGTAATGAGGATAATAATAATAGTTATTGCGATAATAATAATAGTAATAAGGATAATGATAATAGTTATAAAGATAGAAACAAGTGTAATAGGGATAGTAATAATAGAAGAAGTATAATAATAACAGTCATAGCGATAATAATAATAGCAATAAGGATAATAATAATAGTTATAGTGCTAACAATAATAGTAATAAGGATTATAGTAATAGTTATAAGGATAAAGACAAGAGTAATAGGGATAGTAATAATAGTAATAAGGATAATGATAATAGATATAGCGATAATAATAATAGTAATAAAGGTAATAATAATAGTTATAAGGATAAAGACAAGAGTAAAAGGAATAGTAATAATAGAATAAGAATAATAATAACAGTCATAGCGATAATAATAGTAGTAATAAGGATAATAGTAATAGTTATAGCGATAACAATAATAGTAATAACGATAACAATAGCAGTTATGGCGATAATAATAACAGTAATGAGGATAATAATTATAGTTATAGCGATAATAATAATAGTAATAAGGATAGTAATAATAGTTATAAGGATAGAGACAAGTGTAATAGGGATAGTCATAATAGAAGAAGTATAATAATAACAGTCATAGCGATAATAATAATAGTAATAAGGGAAATAATAATAGTTGTAAGGATAAAGACAAGAGTAAGAGGGATAGTAATAATAGCATAAGGATTATAGTAATAGTTATAATGATAGAGACAAGAGTAATAGGGATAGTAATAATAGTAATACGGATAATAATAATAGATATAGCGATAATAATAATAGTAATAAGGCTAATAATAATAGTTATCGTTCTACTAATAATAGAAATAATAATAATAATAATAGTTATAAGGATCATCACAAGAGTAATAGGGATATTAATAATAGAATGAGGATAATAATAACAGTCATAGCGATAATAGTAATAGTAATAAGGGAAATAATAATAGTTATAGTGCTAATAATAATAGCAATAAGGATTATAGTAATAGTTATAAGGATAAAGACATGAGTAATAGGGATAGTAATAATAGTAATAAGGATAATAATAATACATAGATTGTTACTAATAATTGTAGTAAGGATAATAATAATAGTTATGGGGATAAAGACAAGAGTAAGGGGGATAGTAATAATAGAATAAGGATAATAACAGTCATAGCGATAATAATAGTAGTAATAAGGATAATAATAATAGTTATAGTGCTAATAATAATAGAATATGGATGATAATAATAGTTATCGCGATATCAATAATAGTAATAGGGATAATAATAACCATTATAACGATAATACTAATAGTATTAACGATCATAATAGTAGATATAAGGACTAAAACAAGAGTAATAGGGATAATAATAATAGTTATAGTGCCAACAATAATAGTAATAAGGATTATGGTAATAGTTATAAGGATACAGACAAGAGTAATAGTTATAGTAATAATAGAATAAGCATAATAATAACAGTGATAGCGATAATAATAATAGTAATAAGGATAATAATAACAGTTATAGTGCTAATAATAATAGTAATAACGATAACAATAGCAGTTATGGCGATAATAATAACAGTAATGAGGATAATAATAACAATCATAGCGATAATAATAATAGTAATAAGGATAATAATAATAGTTATAAGGATAGAGACAAGTGTAATAGGGATAGTAATAATAGAAGAAGTATAATAATAACAGTGATAGCGATAATAATAATAGTAATAAGGATAATAATAATAGTTATAAAGATAGAGACAAGTGTAATAGGGATAGTAATAATAGAAGAAGTATAATAATAACAGTCATAGCGATAATAATAATAGCAATAAGGATAATAATAATAGTTATAGTGCTAACAATAATAGTAATAAGGATTATAGTAATAGTTAAAAGGATAAAGACAAGAGTAATAGGGATAGTAATAATAGTAATAAGGATAATAATAATAGATATAGCGATAATAATAATAGTAATAAAGGTAATAATAATAGTTATAAGGATAAAGACAAGAATAAAAGGAATAGTAATAATAGAATAAGAATAATAATAACAGTCATAGCGATAATAATAGTAGTAATAAGGATAATAGTAACAGTTATAGCGATAACAATAATAGTAATAACGATAACAATAGCAGTTATGGCGATAATAATAACAGTAATGAGGATAATAATAATAGTTATAGCGATAATAATAATAGTAATAAGGATAGTAATAATAGTTATAAGGATAGAGACAAGTGTAATAGGGATAGTAATAATAGAAGAAGTATAATATTAACAGTCATAGCGATAATAATAATAGCAATAAGGATAATAATAATAGTTATAGTGCTAACAATAATAGTAATAAGGATTATAGTAATAGTTATAAGGATAAAGACAAGAGTAATAGGGATAGTAATAATAGTAATAAGGATAATAATGATAGATATAGCGATAATAATAATAGTAATAAAGGTAATAATAATAGTTATAAGGATGAAGACAAGAGTAAAAGGAATAGTAATAATAGAATAAGAATAATAATAACAGTCATAGCGATAATAATAGTAGTAATAAGGATAATAGTAATAGTTATAGCGATAACAATAATAGTAATAACGATAACAATAGCAGTTATGGCGATTATAATAACAGTAATGAGGATAATAATAATAGTAATAAGGATAGTAATAATAGTTATAAGGATAAAGACAAGTGTAATAGGGATAGTAATAATAGAAGAAGTATAATAATAACAGTCATAGCGATAATAATAATAGTAATAAGGGAAATAATAATAGTTGTAAGGATAACGACAAGAGTAATACGGATAGTAATAATAGAATAAGCATAATAATAACAGTGATAGCTATAATAATAATAGAAATAAGGATAATAATAACAGTTATACTGCTAATAATAATAGTAACAACGATAGAAATAGCAGTTATGGCGATAATAACAGTAATGAGGATAGTCATAATAGTTATAGCGATAATAATAATAGTAATAAGGATAGTAATAATAGTTATAAGGATAGAGACAAGTGTAATAGGGATAGTAATAATAGAAGAAGTATAATAATAACAGTCATAGCGATAATAATAATAGCAATAAGGATAATAATAATAGTTATAGTGCTAACAATAATAGTAATAAGGATTATAGTAATAGTTATAAGGATAAAGACAAGAGTAATAGGGATAGTAATAATAGTAATAAGGATAATGATAATAGATATAGCGATAATAATAATAGTAATAAAGGTAATAATAATAGTTATAAGGATAAAGACAAGAGTAAAAGGAATAGTAATAATAGAATAAGAATAATAATAACAGTCATAGCGATAATAATAGTAGTAATAAGGATAATAGTAATAGTTATAGCGATAACAATAATAGTAATAACGATAACAATAGCAGTTATGGCGATAATAATAACAGTAATGAGGATAATAATTATAGTTATAGCGATAATAATAATAGTAATAAGGATAGTAATAATAGTTATAAGGATAGAGACAAGTGTAATAGGGATAGTCATAATAGAAGAAGTATAATAATAACAGTCATAGCGATAATAATAATAGTAATAAGGGAAATAATAATAGTTGTAAGGATAAAGACAAGAGTAATAGGGATAGTAATAATAGCATAAGGATTATAGTAATAGTTATAATGATAAAGACAAGAGTAATAGGGATAGTAATAATAGTAATACGGATAATAATAATAGATATAGCGATAATAATAATAGTAATAAGGCTAATAATAATAGTTATAGTTCTACTAATAATAGAAATAATAATAATAATAATAGTTATAAGGATCATCACAAGAGTAATAGGGATATTAATAATAGAATGAGGATAATAATAACAGTCATAGCGATAATAGTAATAGTAATAAGGGAAATAATAATAGTTATAGTGCTAATAATAATAGCAATAAGGATTATAGTAATAGTTATAAGGATAAAGACAAGAGTAATAGGGATAGTAATAATAGTAATAAGGATAATAATAATACATAGATTGTTACTAATAATTGTAGTAAGGATAATAATAATAGTTATGGGGATAAAGACAAGAGTAAGGGGGATAGTAATAATAGAATAAGGATAATAACAGTCATAGCGATAATAATAGTAGTAATAAGGATAATAATAATAGTTATAGTGCTAATAATAATAGAATATGGATGATAATAATAGTTATCGCGATATCAATAATAGTAATAGGGATAATAATAACCATTATAACGATAATACTAATAGTATTAACGATCATAATAGTAGATATAAGGAATAAAACAAGAGTAATAGGGATAATAATAATAGTTATAGTGCCAACAATAATAGTAATAAGGATTATGGTAATAGTTATAAGGATACAGACAAGAGTAATAGTTATAGTAATAATAGAATAAGCATAATAATAACAGTGATAGCGATAATAATAATAGTAATAAGGATAATAATAACAGTTATAGTGCTAATAATAATAGTAATAACGATAACAATAGCAGTTATGGCGATAATAATAACAGTAATGAGGATAATAATAACAATCATAGCGATAATAATAATAGTAATAAGGATAATAATAATAGTTATAAGGATAGAGACAAGTGTAATAGGGATAGTAATAATAGAAGAAGTATAATAATAACAGTGATAGCGATAATAATAATAGTAATAAGGATAATAATAATAGTTATAAAGATAGAGACAAGTGTAATAGGGATAGTAATAATAGAAGAAGTATAATAATAACAGTCATAGCGATAATAATAATAGCAATAAGGATAATAATAATAGTTATAGTGCTAACAATAATAGTAATAAGGATTATAGTAATAGTTAAAAGGATAAAGACAAGAGTAATAGGGATAGTAATAATAGTAATAAGGATAATAATAATAGATATAGCGATAATAATAATAGTAATAAAGGTAATAATAATAGTTATAAGGATAAAGACAAGAATAAAAGGAATAGTAATAATAGAATAAGAATAATAATAACAGTCATAGCGATAATAATAGTAGTAATAAGGATAATAGTAACAGTTATAGCGATAACAATAATAGTAATAACGATAACAATAGCAGTTATGGCGATAATAATAACAGTAATGAGGATAATAATAATAGTTATAGCGATAATAATAATAGTAATAAGGATAGTAATAATAGTTATAAGGATAGAGACAAGTGTAATAGGGATAGTAATAATAGAAGAAGTATAATATTAACAGTCATAGCGATAATAATAATAGCAATAAGGATAATAATAATAGTTATAGTGCTAACAATAATAGTAATAAGGATTATAGTAATAGTTATAAGGATAAAGACAAGAGTAATAGGGATAGTAATAATAGTAATAAGGATAATAATGATAGATATAGCGATAATAATAATAGTAATAAAGGTAATAATAATAGTTATAAGGATGAAGACAAGAGTAAAAGGAATAGTAATAATAGAATAAGAATAATAATAACAGTCATAGCGATAATAATAGTAGTAATAAGGATAATAGTAATAGTTATAGCGATAACAATAATAGTAATAACGATAACAATAGCAGTTATGGCGATTATAATAACAGTAATGAGGATAATAATAATAGTAATAAGGATAGTAATAATAGTTATAAGGATAAAGACAAGTGTAATAGGGATAGTAATAATAGAAGAAGTATAATAATAACAGTCATAGCGATAATAATAATAGTAATAAGGGAAATAATAATAGTTGTAAGGATAACGACAAGAGTAATACGGATAGTAATAATAGAATAAGCATAATAATAACAGTGATAGCTATAATAATAATAGAAATAAGGATAATAATAACAGTTATACTGCTAATAATAATAGTAACAACGATAGAAATAGCAGTTATGGCGATAATAACAGTAATGAGGATAGTCATAATAGTTATAGCGATAATAATAATAGTAATAAGGATAGTAATAATAGTTATAAGGATAGAGACAAGTGTAATAGGGATAGTAATAATAGAAGAAGTATAATAATAACAGTCATAGCGATAATAATAATAGCAATAAGGATAATAATAATAGTTATAGTGCTAACAATAATAGTAATAAGGATTATAGTAATAGTTATAAGGATAAAGACAAGAGTAATAGGGATAGTAATAATAGTAATAAGGATAATGATAATAGATATAGCGATAATAATAATAGTAATAAAGGTAATAATAATAGTTATAAGGATAAAGACAAGAGTAAAAGGAATAGTAATAATAGAATAAGAATAATAATAACAGTCATAGCGATAATAATAGTAGTAATAAGGATAATAGTAATAGTTATAGCGATAACAATAATAGTAATAACGATAACAATAGCAGTTATGGCGATAATAATAACAGTAATGAGGATAATAATTATAGTTATAGCGATAATAATAATAGTAATAAGGATAGTAATAATAGTTATAAGGATAGAGACAAGTGTAATAGGGATAGTCATAATAGAAGAAGTATAATAATAACAGTCATAGCGATAATAATAATAGTAATAAGGGAAATAATAATAGTTGTAAGGATAAAGACAAGAGTAATAGGGATAGTAATAATAGCATAAGGATTATAGTAATAGTTATAATGATAAAGACAAGAGTAATAGGGATAGTAATAATAGTAATACGGATAATAATAATAGATATAGCGATAATAATAATAGTAATAAGGCTAATAATAATAGTTATAGTTCTACTAATAATAGAAATAATAATAATAATAATAGTTATAAGGATCATCACAAGAGTAATAGGGATATTAATAATAGAATGAGGATAATAATAACAGTCATAGCGATAATAGTAATAGTAATAAGGGAAATAATAATAGTTATAGTGCTAATAATAATAGCAATAAGGATTATAGTAATAGTTATAAGGATAAAGACAAGAGTAATAGGGATAGTAATAATAGTAATAAGGATAATAATAATACATAGATTGTTACTAATAATTGTAGTAAGGATAATAATAATAGTTATGGGGATAAAGACAAGAGTAAGGGGGATAGTAATAATAGAATAAGGATAATAACAGTCATAGCGATAATAATAGTAGTAATAAGGATAATAATAATAGTTATAGTGCTAATAATAATAGAATATGGATGATAATAATAGTTATCGCGATATCAATAATAGTAATAGGGATAATAATAACCATTATAACGATAATACTAATAGTATTAACGATCATAATAGTAGATATAAGGAATAAAACAAGAGTAATAGGGATAATAATAATAGTTATAGTGCCAACAATAATAGTAATAAGGATTATGGTAATAGTTATAAGGATACAGACAAGAGTAATAGTTATAGTAATAATAGAATAAGCATAATAATAACAGTGATAGCGATAATAATAATAGTAATAAGGATAATAATAACAGTTATAGTGCTAATAATAATAGTAATAACGATAACAATAGCAGTTATGGCGATAATAATAACAGTAATGAGGATAATAATAACAATCATAGCGATAATAATAATAGTAATAAGGATAATAATAATAGTTATAAGGATAGAGACAAGTGTAATAGGGATAGTAATAATAGAAGAAGTATAATAATAACAGTGATAGCGATAATAATAATAGTAATAAGGATAATAATAATAGTTATAAAGATAGAGACAAGTGTAATAGGGATAGTAATAATAGAAGAAGTATAATAATAACAGTCATAGCGATAATAATAATAGCAATAAGGATAATAATAATAGTTATAGTGCTAACAATAATAGTAATAAGGATTATAGTAATAGTTAAAAGGATAAAGACAAGAGTAATAGGGATAGTAATAATAGTAATAAGGATAATAATAATAGATATAGCGATAATAATAATAGTAATAAAGGTAATAATAATAGTTATAAGGATAAAGACAAGAATAAAAGGAATAGTAATAATAGAATAAGAATAATAATAACAGACATAGCGATAGTAATAGTAGTAATAAGGATAATAGTAACAGTTATAGCGATAACAATAATAGTAATAACGATAACAATAGCAGTTATGGCGATAATAATAACAGTAATGAGGATAATAATAATAGTTATAGCGATAATAATAATAGTAATAAGGATAGTAATAATAGTTATAAGGATAGAGACAAGTGTAATAGGGATAGTAATAATAGAAGAAGTATAATATTAACAGTCATAGCGATAATAATAATAGCAATAAGGATAATAATAATAGTTATAGTGCTAACAATAATAGTAATAAGGATTATAGTAATAGTTATAAGGATAAAGACAAGAGTAATAGGGATAGTAATAATAGTAATAAGGATAATAATGATAGATATAGCGATAATAATAATAGTAATAAAGGTAATAATAATAGTTATAAGGATAAAGACAAGAGTAAAAGGAATAGTAATAATAGAATAAGAATAATAATAACAGTCATAGCGATAATAATAGTAGTAATAAGGATAATAGTAATAGTTATAGCGATAACAATAATAGTAATAACGATAACAATAGCAGTTATGGCGATTATAATAACAGTAATGAGGATAATAATAATAGTTATAGCGATAATAATAATAGTAATAAGGATAATAATAATAGATATAAAGATAGAGACAAGTGTAATAGGGATAGTAATAATAGAAGAAGTATAATAATAACAGTCATAGCGATAATAATAATAGCAATAAGGATAATAATAATAGTTATAGTGCTAACAATAATAGTAATAAGGATTATAGTAATAGTTATAAGGATAAAGACAAGAGTAATAGGGATAGTAATAATAGTAATAAGGATAATGATAATAGATATAGCGATAATAATAATAGTAATAAAGGTAATAATAATAGTTATAAGGATAAAGACAAGAGTAAAAGGAATAGTAATAATAGAATAAGAATAATAATAACAGTCATAGCGATAATAATAGTAGTAATAAGGATAATAGTAATAGTTATAGCGATAACAATAATAGTAATAACGATAACAATAGCAGTTATGGCGATAATAATAACAGGAATGAGGATAATAATTATAGTTATAGCGATAATAATAATAGTAATAAGGATAGTAATAATAGTTATAAGGATAGAGACAAGTGTAATAGGGATAGTAATAATAGAATAAGGATAATAATAACAGTCATAGCGATAATAATAATAGTAATAATGATAGTAATATTAGTTATAAGGATACAGACAAGAGCAATAGGGATAATAATAATAGTAATAATGATAATAATAATACTTATAAGGATAAAGACAAGAGAAATAGGGATAGTAATAATAGAATAAGTATAATAATAACAGTCATAGCGATAATAATAATAGTAATAATGATAATAATAATACTAAAAAGGGTAATAATAACAGTAATAAGGATAATAATAATAGTTATAGCGATAATAACAATAGTAATAGCGATAATAATAACAATTATAACGATAATACTAATAGTATTAACGATCATAATAATAGATATAAGGACTAAAACAAGACTAATAGGGATAATAATAATAGTTATAGTGCCAACAATAATAGTAATAAGGATTATGGTAATAGATATAAGGATAAAGACAAGAGTAATAGGGATAGTAATAATAGAATAAGGATAATAATAACAGTCATAGCGATAATAATAATAGTAATAAGGATAATAATAATAGTTATCAGGATAGAGACAAGTGTAATAGGGATAGTAATAATAGAAGAAGTATAATAATAACAGTCATAGCGATAATAATAATAGTAATAAGGATTATAATAATAATTATAAGGATAAAGACAAGAGTAATAGGGATAATAATAATAGTAATAATAATAATAATACTTATAAGGATAAAGACAAGAGTAATAGGGATAGTAATAATAGTAATAAGGATAATAATGATAGATATAGCGATAATAATAATAGTAATAAAGGTAATAATAATAGTTATAAGGATAAAGACAAGAGTAAAAGGAATAGTAATAATAGAATAAGAATAATAATAACAGTCATAGCGATAATAATAGTAGTAATAAGGATAATAGTAATAGTTATAGCGATAACAATAATAGTAATAACGATAACAATAGCAGTTATGGCGATTATAATAACAGTAATGAGGATAATAATAATAGTAATAAGGATAGTAATAATAGTTATAAGGATAAAGACAAGTGTAATAGGGATAGTAATAATAGAAGAAGTATAATAATAACAGTCATAGCGATAATAATAATAGTAATAAGGGAAATAATAATAGTTGTAAGGATAACGACAAGAGTAATACGGATAGTAATAATAGAATAAGCATAATAATAACAGTGATAGCTATAATAATAATAGAAATAAGGATAATAATAACAGTTATACTGCTAATAATAATAGTAACAACGATAACAATAGCAGTTATGGCGATAATAACAGTAACGAGGATAGTAATAATAGTTATAGCGATAATAATAATAGTAATAAGGATAGTAATAATAGTTATAAGGATAGAGACAAGTGTAATAGGGATAGTAATAATAGAAGAAGTATAATAATAACAGTCATAGCGATAATAATAATAGTAATAAGGATAATAATAATAGTTATAGTGCTAACAATAATAGTAATAAGGATTATAGTAATAGTTATAAGGATAATGACAAGAGTAATAGGGATAGTAATAATAGTAATAAGGATAATAATGATAGATATAGCGATAATAATAATAGTAATAAAGGTAATAATAATAGTTATAAGGATAAAGACAAGAGTAAAAGGAATAGTAATAATAGAATAAGAATAATAATAACAGTCATAGCGATAATAATAGTAGTAATAAGGATAATAGTAATAGTTATAGCGATAACAATAATAGTAATAACGATAACAATAGCAGCTATGGCGATTATAATAACAGTAATGAGGATAATAATAATAGTTATAGCGATAATAATAATAGTAATAAGGATAATAATAATAGTTATAAAGATAGAGACAAGTGTAATAGGGATAGTAATAATAGAAGAAGTATAATAATAACAGTCATAGCGATAATAATAATAGCAATAAGGATAATAATAATAGTTATAGTGCTAACAATAATAGTAATAAGGATTATAGTAATAGTTATAAGGATAAAGACAAGAGTAATAGGGACAGTAATAATAGTAATAAGGATAATGATAATAGATATAGCGATAATAATAATAGTAATAAAGGTAATAATAATAGTTATAAGGATAAAGACAAGAGTAAAAGGAATAGTAATAATAGAATAAGAATAATAATAACAGTCATAGCGATAATAATAGTAGTAATAAGGATAATAGTAATAGTTATAGCGATAACAATAATAGTAATAACGATAACAATAGCAGTTATGGCGATAATAATAACAGTAATGAGGATAATAATTATAGTTATAGCGATAATAATAATAGTAATAAGGATAGTAATAATAGTTATAAGGATAGAGACAAGTGTAATAGGGATAGTAATAATAGAAGAAGTATAATAATAACAGTCATAGCGATAATAATAATAGTAATAAGGATAATAATAATAGTTATAGTGCTAACAATAATAGTAATAAGGATTATAGTAATAGTTATAAGGATAAAGACAAGAGTAATAGGGATAGTAATAATAGTAATAAGGATAATAATGATAGATATAGCGATAATAATAATAGTAATAAAGGTAATAATAATAGTTATAAGGATAAAGATAAGAGTAAAAGGAATAGTAATAATAGAATAAGAATAATAATAACAGTCATAGCGATAATAATAGTAGTAATAAGGATAATAGTAATAGTTATAGCGATAACAATAATAGTAATAACGATAACAATAGCAGCTATGGCGATTATAATAACAGTAATGAGGATAATAATAATAGTTATAGCGATAATAATAATAGTAATAAGGATAATAATAATAGTTATAAAGATAGAGACAAGTGTAATAGGGATAGTAATAATAGAAGAAGTATAATAATAACAGTCATAGCGATAATAATAATAGCAATAAGGATAATAATAATAGTTATAGTGCTAACAATAATAGTAATAAGGATTATAGTAATAGTTATAAGGATAAAGGACAAGAGTAATAGGGACAGTAATAATAGTAATAAGGATAATGATAATAGATATAGCGATAATAATAATAGTAATAAATGTAATAATAATAGTTATAAGGATAAAGACAAGAGTAAAAGGAATAGTAATAATAGAACAAGAATAATAATAACAGTCATAGCGATAATAATAGTAGTAATAAGGATAATAGTAATAGTTATAGCGATAACAATAATAGTAATAACGATAACAATAGCAGTTATGGCGATAATAATAACAGTAATGAGGATAATAATTATAGTTATAGCGATAATAATAATAGTAATAAGGATAGTAATAATAGTTATAAGGATAGAGACAAGTGTAATAGGGATAGTCATAATAGAAGAAGTATAATAATAACAGTCATAGCGATAATAATAATAGCAATAAGGATAATAATAATAGTTATAGTGCTAACAATAATAGTAATAAGGATTATAGTAATAGTTAAAAGGATAAAGACAAGAGTAATAGGGATAGTAATAATAGTAATAAGGATAATAATAATAGATATAGCGATAATAATAATAGTAATAAAGGTAATAATAATAGTTATAAGGATAAAGACAAGAATAAAAGGAATAGTAATAATAGAATAAGAATAATAATAACAGTCATAGCGATAATAATAGTAGTAATAAGGATAATAGTAACAGTTATAGCGATAACAATAATAGTAATAACGATAACAATAGCAGTTATGGCGATAATAATAACAGTAATGAGGATAATAATAATAGTTATAGCGATAATAATAATAGTAATAAGGATAGTAATAATAGTTATAAGGATAGAGACAAGTGTAATAGGGATAGTAATAATAGAATAAGGATAATAATAACAGTCATAGCGATAATAATAATAGTAATAATGATAGTAATATTAGTTATAAGGATACAGACAAGAGCAATAGGGATAATAATAATAGTAATAATGATAATAATAATACTTATAAGGATAAAGACAAGAGAAATAGGGATAGTAATAATAGAATAAGAATAATAATAACAGTCATAGCGATAATAATAATAGTAATAATGATAATAATAATACTAAAAAGGGTAATAATAACAGTAATAAGGATAATAATAATAGTTATAGCGATAATAACAATAGTAATAGCGATAATAATAACAATTATAACGATAATACTAATAGTATTAACGATCATAATAATAGATATAAGGACTAAAACAAGACTAATAGGGATAATAATAATAGTTATAGTGCCAACAATAATAGTAATAAGGATTATGGTAATAGTTATAAGGATAAGACAAGAGTAATAGGGATAGTAATAATAGAATAAGGATAATAATAACAGTCATAGCGATAATAATAATAGTAATAAGGATAATAATAATAGTTATAAGGATAGAGACAAGTGTAATAGGGATAGTAATAATAGAAGAAGTATAATAATAACAGTCATAGCGATAATAATAATAGTAATAAGGATAATAATAATAATTATAAGGATAAAGACAAGAGTAATAGGGATAATAATAATAGTAATAATAATAATAATAATACTTATAAGGATAAAGACAAGAGTAATAGGGATAGTAATAATAGTAATAAGGATAATAATAATAGATAGATTGTTACTAATAATTGTAGTAAGGATAATAATAATAGTTATGGGGATAAAGGCAAGAGTAAGGGGGATAGTAATAATAGAATAAGGATAATAAAAGTCATAGCGATAATAATAGTAGTAATAAGGATAATAATAATAGTTATAGTGCTAATAATAATAGAATATGGAAAATAATAATAGTTATCGCGATATCAATAATAGTAATAGGGATAATAATAACCATTATAACGATAATACTAATAGTATTAACGATCATAATAGTAGATATAAGGACTAAAACAAGAGTAATAGGGATAATAATAATAGTTATAGTGCCAACAATAATAGTAATAAGGATTATGGTAATAGTTATAAGGATACAGACAAGAGTATTAGGGATAGTAATAATAGAATAAGCATAATAATAACAGTGATAGCGATAATAATAATAGTAATAAGGATAATAATAACAGTTATAGTGCTAATAATAATAGTAATAACGATAACAATAGCAGTTATGGCGATAATAATAACAGTAATGAGGATAATAATAACAATCATAGCGATAATAATAATAGTAATAAGGATAATAATAATAGTTATAAGGATAGAGACAAGTGCAATAGGGATAGTAATAATAGAAGAAGTATAATAATAACAGTGATAGCGATAATAATAATAGTAATAAGGATAATAATAATAGTTATAAAGATAGAGACAAGTGTAATAGGGATAGTAATAATAGAAGAAGTATAATAATAACAGTCATAGCGATAATAATAAAAGCAATAAGGATAATAATAATAGTTATAGTGCTAACAATAATAGTAATAAGGATTATAGTAATAGTTAAAAGGATAAAGACAAGAGTAATAGGGATAGTAATAATAGTAATAAGGATAATAATAATAGATATAGCGATAATAATAATAGTAATAAAGGTAATAATAATAGTTATAAGGATAAAGACAAGAATAAAAGGAATAGTAATAATAGAATAAGAATAATAATAACAGTCATAGCGATAATAATAGTAGTAATAAGGATAATAGTAACAGTTATAGCGATAACAATAATAGTAATAACGATAACAATAGCAGTTATGGCGATAATAATAACAGTAATGAGGATAATAATAATAGTTATAGCGATAATAATAATAGTAATAAGGATAGTAATAATAGTTATAAGGATAGAGACAAGTGTAATAGGGATAGTAATAATAGAATAAGGATAATAATAACAGTCATAGCGATAATAATAATAGTAATAATGATAGTAATATTAGTTATAAGGATACAGACAAGAGCAATAGGGATAATAATAATAGTAATAATGATAATAATAATACTTATAAGGATAAAGACAAGAGAAATAGGGATAGTAATAATAGAATAAGAATAATAATAACAGTCATAGCGATAATAATAATAGTAATAATGATAATAATAATACTAAAAAGGGTAATAATAACAGTAATAAGGATAATAATAATAGTTATACCGATAATAACAATAGTAATAGCGATAATAATAACAATTATAACGATAATACTAATAGTATTAACGATCATAATCATAGATATAAGGACTAAAACAAGACTAATAGGGATAATAATAATAGTTATAGTGCCAACAATAATAGTAATAAGGATTATGGTAATAGTTATAAGGATAAAGACAAGAGTAATAGGGATAGTAATAATAGAATAAGGATAATAATAACAGTCATAGCGATAATAATAATAGTAATAAGGATAATAATAATAGTTATAAGGATAGAGACAAGTGTAATAGGGATAGTAATAATAGAAGAAGTATAATAATAACAGTCATAGCGATAATAATAATAGTAATAAGGATAATAATAATAATTATAAGGATAAAGACAAGAGTAATAGGGATAATAATAATAGTAATAATAATAATAATAATACTTATAAGGATAAAGACAAGAGTAATAGGGATAGTAATAATAGTAATAAGGATAATAATAATAGATAGATTGTTACTAATAATTGTAGTAAGGATAATAATAATAGTTATGGGGATAAAGGCAAGAGTAAGGGGGATAGTAATAATAGAATAAGGATAATAAAGTCATAGCGATAATAATAGTAGTAATAAGGATAATAATAATAGTTATAGTGCTAATAATAATAGAATATGGATAATAATAATAGTTATCGCGATATCAATAATAGTAATAGGGATAATAATAACCATTATAACGATAATACTAATAGTATTAACGATCATAATAGTAGATATAAGGACTAAAACAAGAGTAATAGGGATAATAATAATAGTTATAGTGCCAACAATAATAGTAATAAGGATTATGGTAATAGTTATAAGGATACAGACAAGAGTATTAGGGATAGTAATAATAGAATAAGCATAATAATAACAGTGATAGCGATAATAATAATAGTAATAAGGATAATAATAACAGTTATAGTGCTAATAATAATAGTAATAACGATAACAATAGCAGTTATGGCGATAATAATAACAGTAATGAGGATAATAATAACAATCATAGCGATAATAATAATAGTAATAAGGATAATAATAATAGTTATAAGGATAGAGACAAGTGCAATAGGGATAGTAATAATAGAAGAAGTATAATAATAACAGTGATAGCGATAATAATAATAGTAATAAGGATAATAATAATAGTTATAAAGATAGAGACAAGTGTAATAGGGATAGTAATAATAGAAGAAGTATAATAATAACAGTCATAGCGATAATAATAATAGCAATAAGGATAATAATAATAGTTATAGTGCTAACAATAATAGTAATAAGGATTATAGTAATAGTTAAAAGGATAAAGACAAGAGTAATAGGGATAGTAATAATAGTAATAAGGATAATAATAATAGATATAGCGATAATAATAATAGTAATAAAGGTAATAATAATAGTTATAAGGATAAAGACAAGAATAAAAGGAATAGTAATAATAGAATAAGAATAATAATAACAGTCATAGCGATAATAATAGTAGTAATAAGGATAATAGTAACAGTTATAGCGATAACAATAATAGTAATAACGATAACAATAGCAGTTATGGCGATAATAATAACAGTAATGAGGATAATAATAATAGTTATAGCGATAATAATAATAGTAATAAGGATAGTAATAATAGTTATAAGGATAGAGACAAGTGTAATAGGGATAGTAATAATAGAATAAGGATAATAATAACAGTCATAGCGATAATAATAATAGTAATAATGATAGTAATATTAGTTATAAGGATACAGACAAGAGCAATAGGGATAATAATAATAGTAATAATGATAATAATAATACTTATAAGGATAAAGACAAGAGAAATAGGGATAGTAATAATAGAATAAGAATAATAATAACAGTCATAGCGATAATAATAATAGTAATAAGGATAATAATAATAGTTATAGCGATAATAATAATAGTAATCGGGATAATAATAACAATTATAACGATAATACTTATAGTATTAACGATCATAATAATAGATATAAGGACTAAAACAAGAGTAATAGAGATAATAATAATAGTTATAGTGCCAACAATAATAGTAATAAGGATTAGGGTAATAGTTATGAGGATACAGACAAGAGTAATAGGGATAGTAATAATAGAATAAGCATAATAATAACAGTGATAGCGATAATAATAGTAGTAATAAGGATAATAGTAATAGTTATAGCGATAACAATAATAGTAATAACGATAACAATAGCAGTTATGGCGACAATAACAGTAATGAGGATAATAATAATAGTTATAGCGATAATAATAATAGTAATAAGGACAGTAATAATAGTTATAAGTATAGAGACAAGTGTAATAGGGATAGTAATAATAGAAGAAGTATAATAATAACAGTGATAGCGATAATAATAATAGTAATAAGGATAATAATAACAGTTATAGTGCTAATAATAATAGTAAGAACGATAACAATAGCAGTTATGGCGATAATAATAACAGTAATGAGGATAATAATAACAGTCAAAGCGATAATAATAATAGTAATAAGGATAATAATAATAGTTGTAAGGATAAAGACAAGAGTAATAGGTATAGTAATAATAGAATAAGGATTATAATAACAGTGATAGCGATAATAATAACAGTAATAGGGATAATAATAATAGTTAAAGTGCCAACAATAATAGTAATAAGGATTATGGTAATAGTTATACGGATACAGACAAGAGTAATAGGGATATTAATAATAGAATAAGGATAATAATAACAGTCATAGCGATAATAATAATAGTTATAAGGATAGAGACAAGTGTAATAGGGATAGTAATAATAGAAGAAGTATAATAATAACAGTGATAGCGATAATAATTATAGTAATAAGGATAATAATAACAGTTATAGTGCTAATAATAATAGTAATAACGATACCAATAGCAGTTATGGCGATAATAATAACAGTAATGAGGGTAATAATAACAGTCATAGCGATAATAATAATAGTAATAAGGATAATAGTAATAGTTATAAGGATAGAGACAAGTGTAATAGGGATAGTAATAATAGAAGAAGTATAATAATAACAGTGATAGCGATAATAATAATAGTAATAAGGATAATAATAACAGTTATAGTGCTAATAATAATAGCAATAACGATAACAATAGCAGTTATGGCGATAATAATAACAGTAATGTGGATAATAAAAATAGTTATAGCGATAATAATAATAGTAATAAGGATAATAATAATAGTTATAAAGATAGAGACAAGTGTAATAGGGATAGTAATAATAGAAGAAGTATAATATTAACAGGTATAGCGATAATAATAATAGCAATAAGGATAATAATAATAGTTATAGTGCTAACAATAATAGTAATAAGGATTATAGTAATAGTTATAAGGATAAAGACAAGAGTAATAGGGATAGTAATAATAGTAATAAGGATAATAATGATAGATATAGCGATAATAATAATAGTAATAAAGGTAATAATAATAGTTATAAGGATAAAGACAAGAGTAAAAGGAATAGTAATAATAGAATAAGAATAATAATAACAGTCATAGCGATAATAATAGTAGTAATAAGGATAATAGTAATAGTTATAGCGATAACAATAATAGTAATAACGATAACAATAGCAGTTATGGCGATTATAATAACAGTAATGAGGATAATAATAATAGTAATAAGGATAGTAATAATAGTTATAAGGATAAAGACAAGTGTAATAGGGATAGTAATAATAGAAGAAGTATAATAATAACAGTCATAGCGATAATAATAATAGTAATAAGGGAAATAATAATAGTTGTAAGGATAACGACAAGAGTAATACGGATAGTAATAATAGAATAAGCATAATAATAACAGTGATAGCTATAATAATAATAGAAATAAGGATAATAATAACAGTTATAGTGCTAATAATAATAGTAACAACGATAACAATAGCAGTTATGGCAATAATAACAGTAATGAGGATAGTAATAATAGTTATAGCGATAATAATAATAGTAATAAGGATAGTAATAATAGTTATAAGGATAGAGACAAGTGTAATAGGGATAGTAATAATAGAAGAAGTATAATAGTAACAGTCATAGCGATAATAATAATAGTAATAAGGATAATAATAATAGTTATAGTGCCAACAATAATAGTAATAAGGATTATAGTAATAGTTATAAGGATAAAGACAAGAGTAATAGGGATAGTAATAATAGTAATAAGGATAATAATAATAGATAGATTGTTACTAATAATTGTAGTAAGGATAATAATAATAGTTATGGGGATAAAGACAAGAGTAAGGGGGATAGTAATAATAGAATAAGGATAATAACAGTCATAGCGATAATAATAGTAGTAATAAGGATAATAATAATAGTTATAGTGCTAATAATAATAGAATATGGATAATAATAATAGTTATCGCGATATCAATAATAGTAATAGGGATAATAATAACCATTATAACGATAATACTAATAGTATTAACGATCATAATAGTAGATATAAGGACTAAAACAAGAGTAATAGGGATAATAATAATAGTTATAGTGCCAACAATAATAGTAATAAGGATTATGGTAATAGTTATAAGGATACAGACAAGAGTAATAGGGATAGTAATAATAGAATAAGCATAATAATAACAGTGATAGCGATAATAATAATAGTAATAAGGATAATAATAACAGTTATAGTGCTAATAATAATAGTAATAACGATAACAATAGCAGTTATGGCGATAATAATAACAGTAATGAGGATAATAATAACAATCATAGCGATAATAATAATAGTAATAAGGATAATAATAATAGTTATAAGGATAGAGACAAGTGTAATAGGGATAGTAATAATAGAAGAAGTATAATAATAACAGTGATAGCGATAATAATAATAGTAATAAGGATAATAATAATAGTTATAAAGATAGAGACAAGTGTAATAGGCATAGTAATAATAGAAGAAGTATAATAATAACAGTCATAGCGATAATAATAATAGCAATAAGGATAATAATAATAGTTATAGTGCTAACAATAATAGTAATAAGGATTATAGTAATAGTTAAAAGGATAAAGACAAGAGTAATAGGGATAGTAATAATAGTAATAAGGATAATAATAATAGATATAGCGATAATAATAATAGTAATAAAGGTAATAATAATAGTTATAAGGATAAAGACAAGAATAAAAGGAATAGTAATAATAGAATAAGAATAATAATAACAGTCATAGCGATAATAATAGTAGTAATAAGGATAATAGTAACAGTTATAGCGATAACAATAATAGTAATAACGATAACAATAGCAGTTATGGCGATAATAATAACAGTAATGAGGATAATAATAATAGTTATAGCGATAATAATAATAGTAATAAGGATAGTAATAATAGTTATAAGGATAGAGACAAGTGTAATAGGGATAGTAATAATAGAATAAGGATAATAATAACAGTCATAGCGATAATAATAATAGTAATAATGATAGTAATATTAGTTATAAGGATACAGACAAGAGCAATAGGGATAATAATAATAGTAATAATGATAATAATAATACTTATAAGGATAAAGACAAGAGAAATAGGGATAGTAATAATAGAATAAGAATAATAATAACAGTCATAGCGATAATAATAATAGTAATAATGATAATAATAATACTAAAAAGGGTAATAATAACAGTAATAAGGATAATAATAATAGTTATAGCGATAATAACAATAGTAATAGCGATAATAATAACAATTATAACGATAATACTAATAGTATTAACGATCATAATAATAGATATAAGGACTAAAACAAGACTAATAGGGATAATAATAATAGTTATAGTGCCAACAATAATAGTAATAAGGATTATGGTAATAGTTATACGGATACAGACAAGAGTAATAGGGATATTAATAATAGAATAAGGATAATAATAACAGTCATAGCGATAATAATAATAGTTATAAGGATAGAGACAAGTGTAATAGGGATAGTAATAATAGAAGAAGTATAATAATAACAGTGATAGCGATAATAATTATAGTAATAAGGATAATAATAACAGTTATAGTGCTAATAATAATAGTAATAACGATACCAATAGCAGTTATGGCGATAATAATAACAGTAATGAGGGTAATAATAACAGTCATAGCGATAATAATAATAGTAATAAGGATAATAGTAATAGTTATAAGGATAGAGACAAGTGTAATAGGGATAGTAATAATAGAAGAAGTATAATAATAACAGTGATAGCGATAATAATAATAGTAATAAGGATAATAATAACAGTTATAGTGCTAATAATAATAGCAATAACGATAACAATAGCAGTTATGGCGATAATAATAACAGTAATGTGGATAATAAAAATAGTTATAGCGATAATAATAATAGTAATAAGGATAATAATAATAGTTATAAAGATAGAGACAAGTGTAATAGGGATAGTAATAATAGAAGAAGTATAATATTAACAGGTATAGCGATAATAATAATAGCAATAAGGATAATAATAATAGTTATAGTGCTAACAATAATAGTAATAAGGATTATAGTAATAGTTATAAGGATAAAGACAAGAGTAATAGGGATAGTAATAATAGTAATAAGGATAATAATGATAGATATAGCGATAATAATAATAGTAATAAAGGTAATAATAATAGTTATAAGGATAAAGACAAGAGTAAAAGGAATAGTAATAATAGAATAAGAATAATAATAACAGTCATAGCGATAATAATAGTAGTAATAAGGATAATAGTAATAGTTATAGCGATAACAATAATAGTAATAACGATAACAATAGCAGTTATGGCGATTATAATAACAGTAATGAGGATAATAATAATAGTAATAAGGATAGTAATAATAGTTATAAGGATAAAGACAAGTGTAATAGGGATAGTAATAATAGAAGAAGTATAATAATAACAGTCATAGCGATAATAATAATAGTAATAAGGGAAATAATAATAGTTGTAAGGATAACGACAAGAGTAATACGGATAGTAATAATAGAATAAGCATAATAATAACAGTGATAGCTATAATAATAATAGAAATAAGGATAATAATAACAGTTATAGTGCTAATAATAATAGTAACAACGATAACAATAGCAGTTATGGCAATAATAACAGTAATGAGGATAGTAATAATAGTTATAGCGATAATAATAATAGTAATAAGGATAGTAATAATAGTTATAAGGATAGAGACAAGTGTAATAGGGATAGTAATAATAGAAGAAGTATAATAGTAACAGTCATAGCGATAATAATAATAGTAATAAGGATAATAATAATAGTTATAGTGCTAACAATAATAGTAATAAGGATTATAGTAATAGTTATAAGGATAAAGACAAGAGTAATAGGGATAGTAATAATAGTAATAAGGATAATAATAATAGATAGATTGTTACTAATAATTGTAGTAAGGATAATAATAATAGTTATGGGGATAAAGACAAGAGTAAGGGGGATAGTAATAATAGAATAAGGATAATAACAGTCATAGCGATAATAATAGTAGTAATAAGGATAATAATAATAGTTATAGTGCTAATAATAATAGAATATGGATAATAATAATAGTTATCGCGATATCAATAATAGTAATAGGGATAATAATAACCATTATAACGATAATACTAATAGTATTAACGATCATAATAGTAGATATAAGGACTAAAACAAGAGTAATAGGGATAATAATAATAGTTATAGTGCCAACAATAATAGTAATAAGGATTATGGTAATAGTTATAAGAATACAGACAAGAGTAATAGGGATAGTAATAATAGAATAAGCATAATAATAACAGTGATAGCGATAATAATAATAGTAATAAGGATAATAATAACAGTTATAGTGCTAATAATAATAGTAATAACGATAACAATAGCAGTTATGGCGATAATAATAACAGTAATGAGGATAATAATAACAATCATAGCGATAATAATAATAGTAATAAGGATAATAATAATAGTTATAAGGATAGAGACAAGTGTAATAGGGATAGTAATAATAGTAATAAGGATAATAATAATAGATATAGCGATAATAATAATAGTAATAAAGGTAATAATAATAGTTATAAGGATAAAGACAAGAATAAAAGGAATAGTAATAATAGAATAAGAATAATAATAACAGTCATAGCGATAATAATAGTAGTAATAAGGATAATAGTAACAGTTATAGCGATAACAATAATAGTAATAACGATAACAATAGCAGTTATGGCGATAATAATAACAGTAATGAGGATAATAATAATAGTTATAGCGATAATAATAATAGTAATAAGGATAGTAATAATAGTTATAAGGATAGAGACAAGTGTAATAGGGATAGTAATAATAGAATAAGGATAATAATAACAGTCATAGCGATAATAATAATAGTAATAATGATAGTAATATTAGTTATAAGGATACAGACAAGAGCAATAGGGATAATAATAATAGTAATAATGATAATAATAATACTTATAAGGATAAAGACAAGAGAAATAGGGATAGTAATAATAGAATAAGAATAATAATAACAGTCATAGCGATAATAATAATAGTAATAATGATAATAATAATACTAAAAAGGGTAATAATAACAGTAATAAGGATAATAATAATAGTTATAGCGATAATAACAATAGTAATAGCGATAATAATAACAATTATAACGATAATACTAATAGTATTAACGATCATAATAATAGATATAAGGACTAAAACAAGACTAATAGGGATAATAATAATAGTTATAGTGCCAACAATAATAGTAATAAGGATTATGGTAATAGTTATAAGGATAAAGACAAGAGTAATAGGGATAGTAATAATAGAATAAGGATAATAATAACAGTCATAGCGATAATAATAATAATAATAAGGATAATAATAATAGTTATAAGGATAGAGACAAGTGTAATAGGGATAGTAATAATAGAAGAAGTATAATAATAACAGTCATAGCGATAATAATAATAGTAATAAGGATAATAATAATAATTATAAGGATAAAGACAAGAGTAATAGGGATAATAATAATAGTAATAATAATAATAATAATACTTATAAGGATAAAGACAAGAGTAATAGGGATAGTAATAATAGAATAAGGATAATAATAACAGTCATAGCGATAATAATAATAGCAATAAGGATAATAATAATAGTTATAGCGATAATAATAATAGTAATAAGGATAATAATAATAGTTATATGGATACAGACAAGAGTAATAGGGATAATAATAATAGTAATAGGGATAATAATAATAGTAATAATGATAATAATAATACTTATAAGGACAAAGACAAGAGTAATAGGGATAGTAATAATAGAATAAGAATAATAATAACAGTCATAGCGATAATAATAATAGTAATAAGGATAATAATAATAGTTATAGCGATAATAATAATAGTAATAGGGATAATAATAACAATTATAACGATAATACTAATAGTATTAACGATCATAATAGTAGATATAAGGACTAAAACAAGAGTAATAGGGATAATAATAATAGTTATAGTGCCAACAATAATAGTAATAAGGATTATGGTAATAGTTATAAGGATACAGACAAGAGTAATAGGGATAGTAATAATAGAATAAGCATAATAATAACAGTGATAGCGATAATAATAATAATAATAAGGATAATAATAACAGTTATAGTGCTAATAATAATAGTAATAACGATAACAATAGCAGTTATGGCGATAATAATAACAGTAATGAGGATAATAATAACAATCATAGCGATAATAATAATAGTAATAAGGATAATAATAATAGTTATAAGGATAGAGACAAGTGTAATAGAGATAGTAATAATAGAAGAAGTATAATAATAACAGTGATAGCGATAATAATAATAGTAATAAGGATAATAATAATAGTTATAAAGATAGAGACAAGTGTAATAGGCATAGTAATAATAGAAGAAGTATAATATTAACAGTCATAGCGATAATAATAATAGCAATAAGGATAATAATAATAGTTATAGTGCTAACAATAATAGTAATAAGGATTATAGTAATAGTTAAAAGGATAAAGACAAGAGTAATAGGGATAGTAATAATAGTAATAAGGATAATAATAATAGATATAACGATAATAATAATAGTAATAAAGGTAATAATAATAGTTATAAGGATAAAGACAAGAATAAAAGGAATAGTAATAATAGAATAAGAATAATAATAACAGTCATAGCGATAATAATAGTAGTAATAAGGATAATAGTAACAGTTATAGCGATAACAATAATAGTAATAACGATAACAATAGCAGTTATGGCGATAATAATAACAGTAATGAGGATAATAATAATAGTTATAGCGATAATAATAATAGTAATAAGGATAGTAATAATAGTTATAAGGATAGAGACAAGTGTAATAGGGATAGTAATAATAGAATAAGGATAATAATAACAGTCATAGCGATAATAATAATAGTAATAATGATAGTAATATTAGTTATAAGGATACAGACAAGAGCAATAGGGATAATAATAATAGTAATAATGATAATAATAATACTTATAAGGATAAAGACAAGAGAAATAGGGATAGTAATAATAGAAGAAGTATAATAATAACAGTCATAGCGATAATAATAATGGCAATAAGGATAATAATAATAGTTATAGTGCTAACAATAATAGTAATAAGGATTATAGTAATAGTTAAAAGGATAAAGACAAGAGTAATAGGGATAGTAATAATAGTAATAAGGATAATAATAATAGATATAGCGATAATAATAATGGTAATAAAGGTAATAATAATAGTTATAAGGATAAAGACAAGAATAAAAGGAATAGTAATAATAGAATAAGAATAATAATAACAGTCATAGCGATAATAATAGTAGTAATAAGGATAATAGTAACAGTTATAGCGATAACAATAATAGTAATAACGATAACAATAGCAGTTATGGCGATAATAATAACAGTAATGAGGATAATAATAATAGTTATAGCGATAATAATAATAGTAATAAGGATAGTAATAATAGTTATAAGGATAGAGACAAGTGTAATAGGGATAGTAATAATAGAATAAGGATAATAATAACAGTCATAGCGATAATAATAATAGTAATAATGATAGTAATATTAGTTATAAGGATACAGACAAGAGCAATAGGGATAATAATAATAGTAATAATGATAATAATAATACTTATAAGGATGAAGACAAGAGAAATAGGGATAGTAATAATAGAATAAGAATAATAATAACAGTCATAGCGATAATAATAATAGTAATAATGATAATAATAATACTAAAAAGGGTAATAATAACAGTAATAAGGATAATAATAATAGTTATAGCGATAATAACAATAGTAATAGCGATAATAATAACAATTATAACGATAATACTAATAGTATTAACGATCATAATAATAGATATAAGGACTAAAACAAGACTAATAGGGATAATAATAATAGTTATAGTGCCAACAATAATAGTAATAAGGATTATGGTAATAGTTATAAGGATAAAGACAAGAGTAATAGGGATAGTAATAATAGAATAAGGATAATAATAACAGTCATAGCGATAATAATAATAGTAATAAGGATAATAATAATAGTTATAAGGATAGAGGCAAGTGTAATAGGGATAGTAATAATAGAAGAAGTATAATAATAACAGTCATAGCGATAATAATAATAGTAATAATAATAATAATAATACTTATAAGGATAAAGACAAGAGTAATAGGGATAGTAATAATAGAATAAGGATAATAATAACAGTCATAGCGATAATAATAATAGCAATAAGGATAATAATAATAGTTATAGCGATAATAATAATAGTAATAAGGATAATAATAATAGTTATATGGATAAAGACAAGAGTAATAGGGATAATAATAATAGTAATAATGATAATAATAATACTTATAAGGACAAAGACAAGAGTAATAGGGATAGTAATAATAGAATAAGAATAATAATAACAGTCATAGCGATAATAATAATAGTAATAAGGATAATAATAATAGTTATAGCGATAATAATAATAGTAATAGGGATAATAATAACAATTATAACGATAATACTAATAGTATTAACGATCACAATAATAGATATAAGGACTAAAACAAGAGTAATAGAGATAATAATAATAGTTAAAGTGCCAACAATAATAGTAATAAGGATTATGGTAATAGTTATAAGGATACAGACAAGAGTAATAGGGATATTAATAATAGAATAAGGATAATAATAACAGTCATAGCGATAATAATAATAGTTATAAGGATAGAGACAAGTGTAATAGGGATAGTAATAATAGAAGAAGTATAATAATAACAGTGATAGCGATAATAATAATAGTAATAAGGATAATAATAACAGTTATAGTGCTAATAATAATAGTAATAACGATAACAATAGCAGTTATGGCGATAATAATAACAGTAATGAGGATAATAATAATAATTATAGCGATAATAATAAGAGTAATAAGGATAATAATAATAGTAATAAGAATAATAATAATAGTTATAAGGATAGAGACAAGTGTAATAGGGATAGTAATAATAGAAGAAGTATAATAATAACTGTCATAGCGATAATAATAATAGTTATAGCGTTAATCATAGTTATAAGGATAAAGACAAGACTAATAGGGATAGTAATAATAGAATAAGTATAATAATTACAGTCATAGCGATAATAATAATAGTAATAAGGGAAATAATAATAGTTATAAGGATAAAGACAAGAGTAATAGGGGTAGTAATAATAGAATAATGATAATAATAACAGTCATAGCGATAATAGTAATAGTAACAATGATAGTAATAATAGTTATAAGGATACAGACAAGAGTAATAGGGATAATAATAGTAGTAATAATGATAATAATAATACTTATAAGGATAAAGACAAGAGTAATAGGGATAGTAATAATAGAATAAGAATAATAATAACAGTCATAGCGATAATAATAATAGTAATAAGGATAATAATAATAGTTATAGTGCTAATAATAATAGAATATGGATAATAATAATAGTTATCGCGATATCAATAATAGTAATAGGGATAATAATAACCATTATAACGATAATACTAATAGTATTAACGATCATAATAGTAGATATAAGGACTAAAACAAGAGTAATAGGGATAATAATAATAGTTATAGTGCCAACAATAATAGTAATAAGGATTATAGTAATAGTTATAAGGATAAAGACAAGAGTAATAGGGATAGTAATAATAGTAATACGGATAATAATAATAGATATAGCGATAATAATAATAGTAATAAGGGTAATAATAATAGTTATAGTTCTACTAATAATAGAAATAAGGATAATAATAATAGTTATAAGGATCATCACAAGAGAAATAGGGATATTAATAATAGAATGAGGATAATAATAACAGTCATAGCGATAATAGTAATAGTAATAAGGGAAATAATAATAGTTATAGTGCTAATAATAATAGCAATAAGGATTATAGTAATAGTTATAAGGATAAAGACAAGAGTAATAGGGATAGTAATAATAGTAATAAGGATAATAATAATAGATAGATTGTTACTAATAATTGTAGTAAGGATAATAATAATAGTTATGGGGATAAAGACAAGAGTAAGGGGGATAGTAATAATAGAATAAGGATAATAACAGTCATAGCGATAATAATAGTAGTAATAAGGATAATAATAATAGTTATAGTGCTAATAATAATAGAATATGGATAATAATAATAGTTATCGCGATATCAATAATAGTAATAGGGATAATAATAACCATTATAACGATAATACTAATAGTATTAACGATCATAATAGTAGATATAAGGACTAAAACAAGAGTAATAGGGATAATAATAATAGTTATAGTGCCAACAATAATAGTAATAAGGATTATGGTAATAGTTATAAGGATACAGACAAGAGTAATAGGGATAGTAATAATAGAATAAGCATAATAATAACAGTGATAGCGATAATAATAATAGTAATAAGGATAATAATAACAGTTATAGTGCTAATAATAATAGTAATAACGATAACAATAGCAGTTATGGCGATAATAATAACAGTAACGAGGATAATAATAACAATCATGGCGATAATAATAATAGTAATAAGGATAATAATAATAGTTATAAGGATAGAGACAAGTGTAATAGGGATAGTAATAATAGAAGAAGTATAATAATAACAGTGATAGCGATAATAATAATAGTAATAAGGATAATAATAATAGTTATAAAGATAGAGACAAGTGTAATAGGCATAGTAATAATAGAAGAAGTATAATAATAACAGTCATAGCGATAATAATAATAGCAATAAGGATAATAATAATAGTTATAGTGCTAACAATAATAGTAATAAGGATTATTGTAATAGTTAAAAGGATAAAGACAAGAGTAATAGGGATAGTAATAATAGTAATAAGGATAATAATAATAGATATAGCGATAATAATAATGGTAATAAAGGTAATAATAATAGTTATAAGGATAAAGACAAGAATAAAAGGAATAGTAATAATAGAATAAGAATAATAATAACAGTCATAGCGATAATAATAGTAGTAATAAGGATAATAGTAACAGTTATAGCGATAACAATAATAGTAATAACGATAACAATAGCAGTTATGGCGATAATAATAACAGTAATGAGGATAATAATAATAGTTATAGCGATAATAATAATAGTAATAAGGATAGTAATAATAGTTATAAGGATAGAGACAAGTGTAATAGGGATAGTAATAATAGAATAAGGATAATAATAACAGTCATAGCGATAATAATAATAGTAATAATGATAGTAATATTAGTTATAAGGATACAGACAAGAGCAATAGGGATAATAATAATAGTAATAATGATAATAATAATACTTATAAGGATAAAGACAAGAGAAATAGGGATAGTAATAATAGAATAAGAATAATAATAACAGTCATAGCGATAATAATAATAGTAATAATGATAATAATAATACTAAAAAGGGTAATAATAACAGTAATAAGGATAATAATAATAGTTATAGCGATTATAACAATAGTAATAGCGATAATAATAACAATTATAACGATAATACTAATAGTATTAACGATCATAATAATAGATATAAGGACTAAAACAAGACTAATAGGGATAATAATAATAGTTATAGTGCCAACAATAATAGTAATAAGGATTATGGTAATAGTTATAAGGATAAAGACAAGAGTAATAGGGATAGTAATAATAGAATAAGGATAATAATAACAGTCATAGCGATAATAATAATAGTAATAAGGATAATAATAATAGTTATAAGGATAGAGGCAAGTGTAATAGGGATAGTAATAATAGAAGAAGTATAATAATAACAGTCATAGCGATAATAATAATAGTAATAAGGATAATAATAATAATTATAAGGATAAAGACAAGAGTAATAGGGATAATAATAATAGTAATAATAATAATAATAATACTTATAAGGATAAAGACAAGAGTAATAGGGATAGTAATAATAGAATAAGAATAATAATAACAGTGATAGCGATAATAATAATAGTAATAAGGATAATAATAACAGTTATAGTGCTAATAATAATAGTAATAACGATAACAATAGCAGTTATGGCGATAATAATAACAGTAATGAGGATAATAATAACAGTCATAGCGATAATAATAATAGTAATAAGGATAATAATAATAGTTATAAGGATAGAGACAAGTGTAATAGGGATAGTAATAATAGAAGAAGTATAATAATAACAGTCATGGCGATAATAATAATAGCAATAAGGATAATAATAATAGTTATAATGCTAACAATAATAGCAATAACGATAACAATAGCAGTTATGGCGATAATAATAACAGTAATGAGGATAATAATAATAGTTAAAGCGATAATAATAATAGTAATAAGGATAATAATAATAGCTATAAAGATAGAGACAAGTGTAATAGGGATAGTAATAATAGAAGAAGTATAATATTAACAGTCATAGCGATAATAATAATAGCAATAAGGATAATAATAATAGTTATAGTGCTAACAATAATAGTAATAAGGATTATAGTAATAGTTATAAGGATAAAGACAAGAGTAATAGGGATAGTAATAATAGTAATAAGGATAATAATGATAGATATAGCGATAATAATAATAGTAATAAAGGTAATAATAATAGTTATAGTGCTACTAATAAAAGAAATAAGGATAATAATAATAGTTATAAGGATAGAGACAAGAGTAATAGGGATAGTAATAATAGAATAAGGATAATAATAACAGTGATAGCGATAATAATAATAGTAATAAGGATAATAATAACAGTTATAGTGCTAATAATAATAGTAATAACGATAACAATAGCAGTTATGGCGATAATAATAACAGTAATGAGGATAATAATAACAGTCATAGCGATAATAATAATAGTAATAAGGATAATAATAATAGTTATAAGGATAGAGACAAGTGTAATAGGGATAGTAATAATAGAAGAAGTATAATAATAACAGTCATGGCGATAATAATAATAGCAATAAGGATAATAATAATAGTTATAGTGCTAACAATAATAGTAATAAGGATTATAGTAATAGTTATAAGGATAAAGACAAGAGTAATAGGGATAGTAATAATAGTAATAAGGATAATAATAATAGATATAGCGATAATAATAATAGTAATAAAGGTAATAATAATAGTTATAAGGATAAAGACAAGAGTAAAAGGAATAGTAATAATAGAATAAGAATAATAATAACAGTCATAGCGATAATAATAGGAGTAATAAGGATAATAGTAATAGTTATAGCGATAACAATAATAGTAATAACGATAACAATAGCAGTTATGGCGATAATAATAACAGTAATGAGGATAATAATAATAGTTATAGCGATAATAATAATAGTAATAAGGATAGTAATAATAGTTATAAGGATAGAGACAAGTGTAATAGGGATAGTCATAATAGAAGAAGTATAATAATAACAGTCATAGCGATAATAATAATAGTAATAAGGGATATAATAATAGTTGTAAGGATAAAGACAAGAGTAATAGGGATAGTAATAATAGAATAAGGATTATAATAACAGTGATACCGATAATAATAATAGTAATAAGGATAATAATAATAGTTATAATGCTAACAATAATAGTAATAAGGATTATAGTAATAGTTATAAGGATAAAGACAAGAGTAATAGGGATAGTAATAATAGTAATAAGGATAATAATAATAGATATAGCGATAATAATAATAGTAATAAGGGTAATAATAATAGTTATAGTGCTACTAATAATAGAAATAAGGATAGTAATAATAGTTATAAGGATAATAACAAGAGTAATAGGGATATTAATAATAGAATGAGGATAATAATAACAGTCATAACGATAATAATAATAGTAATAAGAATAATAATAATAGTTATAAGGATAGAGACAAGTGTAATAGGGATAGTAATAATAGAAGAAGTATAATAATAACAGTGATAGCGATAATAATAAGAGTAATAAGGATAATAATAACAGTTATAGTGCTAATAATAATAGCAATAACGATAACAATAGCAGTTATGGCGATAATAATAACAGTAATGAGGATAATAATAATAGTTAAAGCGATAATAATAATAGTAATAAGGATAATAATAATAGTTATAAAGATAGAGACAAGTGTAATAGGGATAGTAATAATAGAAGAAGTATAATAATAACAGTGATAGCGATAATAATAATAGTAATAAGGATAATAATAACAGTTATAGTGCTAATAATAATAGCAATAACGATAACAATAGCAGTTATGGCGATAATAATAACAGTAATGAGGATAATAATAATAGTTAAAGCGATAATAATAATAGTAATAAGGATAATAATAATAGTTATAAAGATAGAGACAAGTGTAATAGGGATAGTAATAAAAGAAGAAGTATAATATTAACAGTCATAGCGATAATAATAATAGCAATAAGGATAATAATAATAGTTATAGTGCTAACAATAATAGTAATAAGGATTATAGTAATAGTTATAAGGATAAAGACAAGAGTAATAGGGATAGTAATAATAGTAATAAGGATAATAATGATAGATATAGCGATAATAATAATAGTAATAAAGGTAATAATAATAGTTATAGTGCTACTAATAAAAGAAATAAGGATAATAATAATAGTTATAAGGATAGAGACAAGAGTAATAGGGATAGTAATAATAGAATAAGGATAATAATAACAGTGATAGCGATAATAATAATAGTAATAAGGATAATAATAACAGTTATAGTGCTAATAATAATAGTAATAACGATAACAATAGCAGTTATGGCGATAATAATAACAGTAATGAGGATAATAATAACAGTCATAGCGATAATAATAATAGTAATAAGAATAATAATAATAGTTATAAGGATAGAGACAAGTGTAATAGGGATAGTAATAATAGAAGAAGTATAATAATAACAGTCATGGCGATAATAATAATAGCAATAAGGATAATAATAATAGTTATAGTGCTAACAATAATAGTAATAAGGATTATAGTAATAGTTATAAGGATAAAGACAAGAGTAATAGGGATAGTAATAATAGTAATAAGGATAATAATAATAGATATAGCGATAATAATAATAGTAATAAAGGTAATAATAATAGTTATAAGGATAAAGACAAGAGTAAAAGGAATAGTAATAATAGAATAAGAATAATAATAACAGTCATAGCGATAATAATAGGAGTAATAAGGATAATAGTAATAGTTATAACGATAACAATAATAGTAATAACGATAACAATAGGAGTTATGGCGATAATAATAACAGTAATGAGGATAATAATAATAGTTATAGCGATAATAATAATAGTAATAAGGATAGTAATAATAGTTATAAGGATAGAGACAAGTGTAATAGGGATAGTCATAATAGAAGAAGTATAATAATAACAGTCATAGCGATAATAATAAGAGTAATAAGGATAATAATAACAGTTATAGTGCTAATAATAATAGCAATAACGATAACAATAGCAGTTATGGCGATAATAATAACAGTAATGAGGATAATAATAATAGTTAAAGCGATAATAATAATAGTAATAAGGATAATAATAATAGTTATAAAGATAGAGACAAGTGTAATAGGGATAGTAATAATAGAAGAAGTATAATAATAACAGTGATAGCGATAATAATAATAGTAATAAGGATAATAATAACAGTTATAGTGCTAATAATAATAGCAATAACGATAACAATAGCAGTTATGGCGATAATAATAACAGTAATGAGGATAATAATAATAGTTAAAGCGATAATAATAATAGTAATAAGGATAATAATAATAGTTATAAAGATAGAGACAAGTGTAATAGGGATAGTAATAATAGAAGAAGTATAATATTAACAGTCATAGCGATAATAATAACAGTAATGAGGATAATAATAATAGTTAAAGCGATAATAATAATAGTAATAAGGATAATAATAATAGTTATAAAGATAGAGACAAGTGTAATAGGGATAGTAATAATAGAAGAAGTATAATAATAACAGTGATAGCGATAATAATAATAGTAATAAGGATAATAATAACAGTTATAGTGCTAATAATAATAGCAATAACGATAACAATAGCAGTTATGGCGATAATAATAACAGTAATGAGGATAATAATAATAGTTAAAGCGATAATAATAATAGTAATAAGGATAATAATAATAGTTATAAAGATAGAGACAAGTGTAATAGGGATAGTAATAATAGAAGAAGTATAATATTAACAGTCATAGCGATAATAATAATAGCAATAAGGATAATAATAATAGTTATAGTGCTAACAATAATAGTAATAAGGATTATAGTAATAGTTATAAGGATAAAGACAAGAGTAATAGGGATAGTAATAATAGTAATAAGGATAATAATGATAGATATAGCGATAATAATAATAGTAATAAAGGTAATAATAATAGTTATAGTGCTACTAATAAAAGAAATAAGGATAATAATAATAGTTATAAGGATAGAGACAAGAGTAATAGGGATAGTAATAATAGAATAAGGATAATAATAACAGTGATAGCGATAATAATAATAGTAATAAGGATAATAATAACAGTTATAGTGCTAATAATAATAGTAATAACGATAACAATAGCAGTTATGGCGATAATAATAACAGTAATGAGGATAATAATAACAGTCATAGCGATAATAATAATAGTAATAAGAATAATAATAATAGTTATAAGGATAGAGACAAGTGTAATAGGGATAGTAATAATAGAAGAAGTATAATAATAACAGTGATAGCGATAATAAAAATAGTAATAAGGATAATAATAACAGTTATGGTGCTAATAATAATAGTAATAACGATAACAATAGCAGTTATGGCGGTAATAATAACAGTAATGAGGATAATAATAACAGTCATGGCGATAATAATAATAGTAATAAGAATAATAATAATAGTTATAAGGATAGAGACAAGTGTAATAGGGATAGTAATAATAGAAGAAGTATAATAATAACAGTGATAGCGATAATAATAATAGTAATAAGGATAATAATAACAGTTATAGTGCTAATAATAATAGCAATAACGATAACAATAGCAGTTATGGCGATAATAATAACAGTAATGAGGATAATAATAATAGTTAAAGCGATAATAATAATAGTAATAAGGATAATAATAATAGTTATAAAGATAGAGACAAGTGTAATAGGGATAGTAATAATAGAAGAAGTATAATATTAACAGTCATAGCGATAATAATAATAGCAATAAGGATAATAATAATAGTTATAGTGCTAACAATAATAGTAATAAGGATTATAGTAATAGTTATAAGGATAAAGACAAGAGTAATAGGGATAGTAATAATAGTAATAAGGATAATAATGATAGATATAGCGATAATAATAATAGTAATAAAGGTAATAATAATAGTTATAAGGATAAAGACAAGAGTAAAAGGAATAGTAATAATAGAATAAGAATAATAATAACAGTCATAGCGATAATAATAGGAGTAATAAGGACAATAGTAATAGTTATAGCGATAACAATAATAGTAATAACGATAACAATAGCAGTTATGGCGATAATAATAGCAGTAATGAGGATAATAATAATAGTTATAGCGATAATAATAATAGTAATAAGGATAGTAATAATAGTTATAAGGATAGAGACAAGTGTAATAGGGATAGTCATAATAGAAGAAGTATAATAATAACAGTCATAGCGATAATAATAATAGTAATAAGGGATATAATAATAGTTGTAAGGATAAAGACAAGAGTAATAGGGATAGTAATAATAGAATAAGGATTATAATAACAGTGATACCGATAATAATAATAGTAATAAGGATAATAATAATAGTTATAATGCTAACAATAATAGTAATAAGGATTATAGTAATAGTTATAAGGATAAAGACAAGAGTAATAGGGATAGTAATAATAGTAATAAGGATAATAATAATAGATATAGCGATAATAATAATAGTAATAAGGGTAATAATAATAGTTATAGTGCAACTAATAATAGAAATAAGGATAGTAATAATAGTTATAAGGATAATCACAAGAGTAATAGGGATATTAATAATAGAATGAGGATAATAATAACAGTCATAGCGATAATAATAATAGTAATAAGAATAATAATAATAGTTATAAGGATAGAGACAAGTGTAATAGGGATAGTAATAATAGAAGAAGTATAATAATAACAGTGATAGCGATAATAATAATAGTAATAAGGATAATAATAACAGTTATAGTGCTAATAATAATAGCAATAACGATAACAATAGCAGTTATGGCGATAATAATAACAGTAATGAGGATAATAATAATAGTTAAAGCGATAATAATAATAGTAATAAGGATAATAATAATAGTTATAAAGATAGAGACAAGTGTAATAGGGATAGTAATAATAGAAGAAGTATAATATTAACAGTCTTAGCGATAATAATAATAGCAATAAGGATAATAATAATAGTTATAGTGCTAACAATAATAGTAATAAGGATTATAGTAATAGTTATAAGGATAAAGACAAGAGTAATAGGGATAGTAATAATTGTAATAAGGATAATAATGAGAGATATAGCGATAATAATAATAGTAATAAAGGTAATAATAATAGTTATAGTGCTACTAATAAAAGAAATAAGGATAATAATAATAGTTATAAGGATAGAGACAAGAGTAATAGGGATAGTAATAATAGAATAAGGATAATAATAACAGTGATAGCGATAATAATAATAGTAATAAGGATAATAATAACAGTTATAGTGCTAATAATAATAGTAATAACGATAACAATAGCAGTTATGGCGATAATAATAACAGTAATGAGGATAATAATAACAGTCATAGCGATAATAATAATAGTAATAAGGATAATAATAATAGTTATAAGGATAGAGACAAGTGTAATAGGGATAGTAATAATAGAAGAAGTATAATAATAACAGTCATGGCGATAATAATAATAGCAATAAGGATAATAATAATAGTTATAGTGCTAACAATAATAGTAATAAGGATTATAGTAATAGTTATAAGGATAAAGACAAGAGTAATAGGGATAGTAATAATAGTAATAAGGATAATAATAATAGATATAGCGATAATAATAATAGTAATAAAGGTAATAATAATAGATATAAGGATAAAGACAAGAGTAAAAGGAATAGTAATAATAGAATAAGAATAATAATAACAGTCATAGCGATAATAATAGGAGTAATAAGGATAATAGTAATAGTTATAGCGATAACAATAATAGTAATAACGATAACAATAGCAGTTATGGCGATAATAATAACAGTAATGAGGATAATAATAATAGTTATAGCGATAATAATAATAGTAATAAGGATAGTAATAATAGTTATAAGGATAGAGACAAGTGTAATAGGGATAGTCATAGTAGAAGAAGTATAATAATAACAGTCATAGCGATAATAATAATAGTAATAAGGGATATAATAATAGTTGTAAGGATAAAGACAAGAGTAATAGGGATAGTAATAATAGAATAAGGATTATAATAACAGTGATACCGATAATAATAATAGTAATAAGGATAATAATAATAGTTATAATGCTAACAATAATAGTAATAAGGATTATAGTAATAGTTATAAGGATAAAGACAAGAGTAATAGGGATAGTAATAATAGTAATAAGGATAATAATAATAGATATAGCGATAATAATAATAGTAATAAGGGTAATAATAATAGTTTTAGTGCTACTAATAATAGAAATAAGGATAGTAATAATAGTTATAAGGATAATCACAAGAGTAATAGGGATATTAATAATAGAATGAGGATAATAATAACAGTCATAGCGATAATAATAATAGTAATAAGAATAATAATAATAGTTATAAGGATAGAGACAAGTGTAATAGGGATAGTAATAATAGAAGAAGTATAATAATAACAGTGATAGCGATAATAATAATAGTAATAAGGATAATAATAACAGTTATAGTGCTAATAATAATAGCAATAACGATAACAATAGCAGTTATGGCGATAATAATAACAGTAATGAGGATAATAATAATAGTTAAAGCGATAATAATAATAGTAATAAGGATAATAATAATAGTTATAAAGATAGAGACAAGTGTAATAGGGATAGTAATAATAGAAGAAGTATAATATTAACAGTCATAGCGATAATAATAATAGCAATAAGGATAATAATAATAGTTATAGTGCTAACAATAATAGTAATAAGGATTATAGTAATAGTTATAAGGATAAAGACAAGAGTAATAGGGATAGTAATAATTGTAATAAGGATAATAATGAGAGATATAGCGATAATAATAATAGTAATAAAGGTAATAATAATAGTTATAGTGCTACTAATAAAAGAAATAAGGATAATAATAATAGTTATAAGGATAGAGACAAGAGTAATAGGGATAGTAATAATAGAATAAGGATAATAATAACAGTGATAGCGATAATAATAATAGTAATAAGGATAATAATAACAGTTATAGTGCTAATAATAATAGTAATAACGATAACAATAGCAGTTATGGCGATAATAACAACAGTAATGAGGATAATAATAACAGTCATAGCGATAATAATAATAGTAATAAGGATAATAATAATAGTTATAAGGATAGAGACAAGTGTAATAGGGATAGTAATAATAGAAGAAGTATAATAATAACAGTCATGGCGATAATAATAATAGCAATAAGGATAATAATAATAGTTATAATGCTAACAATAATAGCAATAACGATAACAATAGCAGTTATGGCGATAATAATAACAGTAATGAGGATAATAATAATAGTTAAAGCGATAATAATAATAGTAATAAGGATAATAATAATAGCTATAAAGATAGAGACAAGTGTAATAGGGATAGTAATAATAGAAGAAGTATAATATTAACAGTCATAGCGATAATAATAATAGCAATAAGGATAATAATAATAGTTATAGTGCTAACAATAATAGTAATAAGGATTATAGTAATAGTTATAAGGATAAAGACAAGAGTAATAGGGATAGTAATAATAGTAATAAGGATAATAATGATAGATATAGCGATAATAATAATAGTAATAAAGGTAATAATAATAGTTATAGTGCTACTAATAAAAGAAATAAGGATAATAATAATAGTTATAAGGATAGAGACAAGAGTAATAGGGACAGTAATAATAGAATAAGGATAATAATAACAGTGATAGCGATAATAATAATAGTAATAAGGATAATAATAACAGTTATAGTGCTAATAATAATAGTAATAACGATAACAATAGCAGTTATGGCGATAATAATAACAGTAATGAGGATAATAATAACAGTCATAGCGATAATAATAATAGTAATAAGGATAATAATAATAGTTATAAGGATAGAGACAAGTGTAATAGGGATAGTAATAATAGAAGAAGTATAATAATAACAGTCATGGCGATAATAATAATAGCAATAAGGATAATAATAATAGTTATAGTGCTAACAATAATAGTAATAAGGATTATAGTAATAGTTATAAGGATAAAGACAAGAGTAATAGGGATAGTAATAATAGTAATAAGGATAATAATAATAGATATAGCGATAATAATAATAGTAATAAAGGTAATAATAATAGTTATAAGGATAAAGACAAGAGTAAAAGGAATAGTAATAATAGAATAAGAATAATAATAACAGTCATAGCGATAATAATAGGAGTAATAAGGATAATAGTAATAGTTATAGCGATAACAATAATAGTAATAACGATAACAATAGCAGTTATGGCGATAATAATAACAGTAATGAGGATAATAATAATAGTTATAGCGATAATAATAATAGTAATAAGGATAGTAATAATAGTTATAAGGATAGAGACAAGTGTAATAGGGATAGTCATAATAGAAGAAGTATAATAATAACAGTCATAGCGATAATAATAATAGTAATAAGGGATATAATAATAGTTGTAAGGATAAAGACAAGAGTAATAGGGATAGTAATAATAGAATAAGGATTATAATAACAGTGATACCGATAATAATAATAGTAATAAGGATAATAATAATAGTTATAATGCTAACAATAATAGTAATAAGGATTATAGTAATAGTTATAAGGATAGAGACAAGTGTAATAGGGATAGTAATAATAGAAGAAGTATAATAATAACAGTGATAGCGATAATAATAAGAGTAATAAGGATAATAATAACAGTTATAGTGCTAATAATAATAGCAATAACGATAACAATAGCAGTTATGGCGATAATAATAACAGTAATGAGGATAATAATAATAGTTAAAGCGATAATAATAATAGTAATAAGGATAATAATAATAGTTATAAAGATAGAGACAAGTGTAATAGGGATAGTAATAATAGAAGAAGTATAATAATAACAGTGATAGCGATAATAATAATAGTAATAAGGATAATAATAACAGTTATAGTGCTAATAATAATAGCAATAACGATAACAATAGCAGTTATGGCGATAATAATAACAGTAATGAGGATAATAATAATAGTTAAAGCGATAATAATAATAGTAATAAGGATAATAATAATAGTTATAAAGATAGAGACAAGTGTAATAGGGATAGTAATAATAGAAGAAGTATAATATTAACAGTCATAGCGATAATAATAATAGCAATAAGGATAATAATAATAGTTATAGTGCTAACAATAAGAGTAATAAGGATTATAGTAATAGTTATAAGGATAAAGACAAGAGTAATAGGGATAGTAATAATAGTAATAAGGATAATAATGATAGATATAGCGATAATAATAATAGTAATAAAGGTAATAATAATAGTTATAGTGCTACTAATAAAAGAAATAAGGATAATAATAATAGTTATAAGGATAGAGACAAGAGTAATAGGGATAGTAATAATAGAATAAGGATAATAATAACAGTGATAGCGATAATAATAATAGTAATAAGGATAATAATAACAGTTATAGTGCTAATAATAATAGTAATAACGATAACAATAGCAGTTATGGCGATAATAATAACAGTAATGAGGATAATAATAACAGTCATAGCGATAATAATAATAGTAATAAGAATAATAATAATAGTTATAAGGATAGAGACAAGTGTAATAGGGATAGTAATAATAGAAGAAGTATAATAATAACAGTGATAGCGATAATAAAAATAGTAATAAGGATAATAATAACAGTTATAGTGCTAATAATAATAGTAATAACGATAACAATAGCAGTTATGGCGGTAATAATAACAGTAATGAGGATAATAATAACAGTCATGGCGATAATAATAATAGTAATAAGAATAATAATAATAGTTATAAGGATAGAGACAAGTGTAATAGGGATAGTAATAATAGAAGAAGTATAATAATAACTCTGATAGCGATAATAATAATAGTAATAAGGATAATAATAACAGTTATAGTGCTAATAATAATAGCAATAACGATAACAATAGCAGTTATGGCGATAATAATAACAGTAATGAGGATAATAATAATAGTTAAAGCGATAATAATAATAGTAATAAGGATAATAATAATAGTTATAAAGATAGAGACAAGTGTAATAGGGATAGTAATAATAGAAGAAGTATAATATTAACAGTCATAGCGATAATAATAATAGCAATAAGGATAATAATAATAGTTATAGTGCTAACAATAATAGTAATAAGGATTATAGTAATAGTTATAAGGATAAAGACAAGAGTAATAGGGATAGTAATAATAGTAATAAGGATAATAATGATAGATATAGCGATAATAATAATAGTAATAAAGGTAATAATAATAGTTATAGTGCTACTAATGAAAGAAATAAGGATAATAATAATAGTTATAAGGATAGAGACAAGAGTAATAGGGATAGTAATAATAGAAGAAGTATAATAATAACAGTGATAGCGATAATAATAATAGTAATAAGGATAATAATAACAGTTATAGTGCTAATAATAATAGCAATAACGATAACAATAGCAGTTATGGCGATAATAATAACAGTAATGAGGATAATAATAATAGTTAAAGCGATAATAATAATAGTTATAAAGATAGAGACAAGTGTAATAGGGATAGTAATAATAGAAGAAGTATAATATTAACAGTCATAGCGATAATAATAATAGCAATAAGGATAATAATAATAGTTATAGTGCTAACAATAATAGTAATAAGGATTATAGTAATAGTTATAAGGATAAAGACAAGAGTAATAGGGATAGTAATAATAGTAATAAGGATAATAATGATAGATATAGCGATAATAATAATAGTAAAAAAGGTAATAATAATAGTTATAGTGCTACTAATGAAAGAAATAAGGATAATAATAATAGTTATAAGGATAGAGACAAGAGTAATAGGGATAGTAATAATAGAATAAGGATAATAATAACAGCGATAGCGATAATAATAATAGTAATAAGGATAATAATAACAGTTATAGTGCTAATAATAATAGTAATAACGATAACAATAGCAGTTATGGCGATAATAATAACAGTAATGAGGATAATAATAACAGTCATAGCGATAATAATAATAGTAATAAGGATAATAATAATAGTTATAAGGATAGAGACAAGTGTAATAGGGATAGTAATAATAGAAGAAGTATAATAATAACAGTCATGGCGATAATAATAATAGCAATAAGGATAATAATAATAGTTATAGTGCTAACAATAATAGTAATAAGGATTATAGTAATAGTTATAAGGATAAAGACAAGAGTAATAGGGATAGTAATAATAGAATAAGAATAATAATAACAGTCATAGCGATAATAATAGGAGTAATAAGGATAATAGTAATAGTTATAGCGATAACAATAATAGTAATAACGATAACAATAGCAGTTATGGCGATAATAATAACAGTAATGAGGATAATAATAATAGTTATAGCGATAATAATAATAGTAATAAGGATAGTAATAATAGTTATAAGGATAGAGACAAGTGTAATAGGGATAGTCATAATAGAAGAAGTATAATAATAACAGTCATAGCGATAATAATAATAGTAATAAGGGATATAATAATAGTTGTAAGGATAAAGACAAGAGTAATAGGGATAGTAATAATAGAATAAGGATTATAATAACAGTGATACCGATAATAATAATAGTAATAAGGATAATAATAATAGTTATAATGCTAACAATAATAGTAATAAGGATTATAGTAATAGTTATAAGGATAAAGACAAGAGTAATAGGGATAGTAATAATAGTAATAAGGATAATAATAATAGATATAGCGATAATAATAATAGTAATAAGGGTAATAATAATAGTTATAGTGCTACTAATAATAGAAATAAGGATAGTAATAATAGTTATAAGGATAATCACAAGAGTAATAGGGATATTAATAATAGAATGAGGATAATAATAACAGTCATAGCGATAATAATAATAGTAATAAGAATAATAATAATAGTTATAAGGATAGAGACAAGTGTAATAGGGATAGTAATAATAGAAGAAGTATAATAATAACAGTGATAGCGATAATAATAAGAGTAATAAGGATAATAATAACAGTTATAGTGCTAATAATAATAGCAATAACGATAACAATAGCAGTTATGGCGATAATAATAACAGTAATGAGGATAATAATAATAGTTAAAGCGATAATAATAATAGTAATAAGGATAATAATAATAGTTATAAAGATAGAGACAAGTGTAATAGGGATAGTAATAATAGAAGAAGTATAATAATAACAGTGATAGCGATAATAATAATAGTAATAAGGATAATAATAACAGTTATAGTGCTAATAATAATAGCAATAACGATAACAATAGCAGTTATGGCGATAATAATAACAGTAATGAGGATAATAATAATAGTTAAAGCGATAATAATAATAGTAATAAGGATAATAATAATAGTTATAAAGATAGAGACAAGTGTAATAGGGATAGTAATAATAGAAGAAGTATAATATTAACAGTCATAGCGATAATAATAATAGCAATAAGGATAATAATAATAGTTATAGTGCTAACAATAAGAGTAATAAGGATTATAGTAATAGTTATAAGGATAAAGACAAGAGTAATAGGGATAGTAATAATAGTAATAAGGATAATAATGATAGATATAGCGATAATAATAATAGTAATAAAGGTAATAATAATAGTTATAGTGCTACTAATAAAAGAAATAAGGATAATAATAATAGTTATAAGGATAGAGACAAGAGTAATAGGGATAGTAATAATAGAATAAGGATAATAATAACAGTGATAGCGATAATAATAATAGTAATAAGGATAATAATAACAGTTATAGTGCTAATAATAATAGTAATAACGATAACAATAGCAGTTATGGCGATAATAATAACAGTAATGAGGATAATAATAACAGTCATAGCGATAATAATAATAGTAATAAGAATAATAATAATAGTTATAAGGATAGAGACAAGTGTAATAGGGATAGTAATAATAGAAGAAGTATAATAATAACAGTGATAGCGATAATAAAAATAGTAATAAGGATAATAATAACAGTTATAGTGCTAATAATAATAGTAATAACGATAACAATAGCAGTTATGGCGGTAATAATAACAGTAATGAGGATAATAATAACAGTCATGGCGATAATAATAATAGTAATAAGAATAATAATAATAGTTATAAGGATAGAGACAAGTGTAATAGGGATAGTAATAATAGAAGAAGTATAATAATAACTCTGATAGCGATAATAATAATAGTAATAAGGATAATAATAACAGTTATAGTGCTAATAATAATAGCAATAACGATAACAATAGCAGTTATGGCGATAATAATAACAGTAATGAGGATAATAATAATAGTTAAAGCGATAATAATAATAGTAATAAGGATAATAATAATAGTTATAAAGATAGAGACAAGTGTAATAGGGATAGTAATAATAGAAGAAGTATAATATTAACAGTCATAGCGATAATAATAATAGCAATAAGGATAATAATAATAGTTATAGTGCTAACAATAATAGTAATAAGGATTATAGTAATAGTTATAAGGATAAAGACAAGAGTAATAGGGATAGTAATAATAGTAATAAGGATAATAATGATAGATATAGCGATAATAATAATAGTAATAAAGGTAATAATAATAGTTATAGTGCTACTAATGAAAGAAATAAGGATAATAATAATAGTTATAAGGATAGAGACAAGAGTAATAGGGATAGTAATAATAGAAGAAGTATAATAATAACAGTGATAGCGATAATAATAATAGTAATAAGGATAATAATAACAGTTATAGTGCTAATAATAATAGCAATAACGATAACAATAGCAGTTATGGCGATAATAATAACAGTAATGAGGATAATAATAATAGTTAAAGCGATAATAATAATAGTTATAAAGATAGAGACAAGTGTAATAGGGATAGTAATAATAGAAGAAGTATAATATTAACAGTCATAGCGATAATAATAATAGCAATAAGGATAATAATAATAGTTATAGTGCTAACAATAATAGTAATAAGGATTATAGTAATAGTTATAAGGATAAAGACAAGAGTAATAGGGATAGTAATAATAGTAATAAGGATAATAATGATAGATATAGCGATAATAATAATAGTAAAAAAGGTAATAATAATAGTTATAGTGCTACTAATGAAAGAAATAAGGATAATAATAATAGTTATAAGGATAGAGACAAGAGTAATAGGGATAGTAATAATAGAATAAGGATAATAATAACAGCGATAGCGATAATAATAATAGTAATAAGGATAATAATAACAGTTATAGTGCTAATAATAATAGTAATAACGATAACAATAGCAGTTATGGCGATAATAATAACAGTAATGAGGATAATAATAACAGTCATAGCGATAATAATAATAGTAATAAGGATAATAATAATAGTTATAAGGATAGAGACAAGTGTAATAGGGATAGTAATAATAGAAGAAGTATAATAATAACAGTCATGGCGATAATAATAATAGCAATAAGGATAATAATAATAGTTATAGTGCTAACAATAATAGTAATAAGGATTATAGTAATAGTTATAAGGATAAAGACAAGAGTAATAGGGATAGTAATAATAGTAATAAGGATAATAATAATAGATATAGCGATAATAATAATAGTAATAAAGGTAATAATAATAGTTATAAGGATAAAGACAAGAGTAAAAGGAATAGTAATAATAGAATAAGAATAATAATAACAGTCATAGCGATAATAATAATAGTAATAAGGATAATAATAATAGTTATAAGGATAGAGACAAGTGTAATAGGGATAGTAATAATAGAAGAAGTATAATAATAACAGTCATGGCGATAATAATAATAGCAATAAGGATAATAATAATAGTTATAGTGCTAACAATAATAGTAATAAGGATTATAGTAATAGTTATAAGGATAAAGACAAGAGTAATAGGGATAGTAATAATAGTAATAAGGATAATAATAATAGATATAGCGATAATAATAATAGTAATAAAGGTAATAATAATAGTTATAAGGATAAAGACAAGAGTAAAAGGAATAGTAATAATAGAATAAGAATAATAATAACAGTCATAGCGATAATAATAGGAGTAATAAGGATAATAGTAATAGTTATAGCGATAACAATAATAGTAATAACGATAACAATAGCAGTTATGGCGATAATAATAACAGTAATGAGGATAATAATAATAGTTATAGCGATAATAATAATAGTAATAAGGATAGTAATAATAGTTATAAGGATAGAGACAAGTGTAATAGGGATAGTCATAATAGAAGAAGTATAATAATAACAGTCATAGCGATAATAATAATAGTAATAAGGGATATAATAATAGTTGTAAGGATAAAGACAAGAGTAATAGGGATAGTAATAATAGAATAAGGATTATAATAACAGTGATACCGATAATAATAATAGTAATAAGGATAATAATAATAGTTATAATGCTAACAATAATAGTAATAAGGATTATAGTAATAGTTATAAGGATAAAGACAAGAGTAATAGGGATAGTAATAATAGTAATAAGGATAATAATAATAGATATAGCGATAATAATAATAGTAATAAGGGTAATAATAATAGTTATAGTGCTACTAATAATAGAAATAAGGATAGTAATAATAGTTATAAGGATAATCACAAGAGTAATAGGGATATTAATAATAGAATGAGGATAATAATAACAGTCATAGCGATAATAATAATAGTAATAAGAATAATAATAATAGTTATAAGGATAGAGACAAGTGTAATAGGGATAGTAATAATAGAAGAAGTATAATAATAACAGTGATAGCGATAATAATAAGAGTAATAAGGATAATAATAACAGTTATAGTGCTAATAATAATAGCAATAACGATAACAATAGCAGTTATGGCGATAATAATAACAGTAATGAGGATAATAATAATAGTTAAAGCGATAATAATAATAGTAATAAGGATAATAATAATAGTTATAAAGATAGAGACAAGTGTAATAGGGATAGTAATAATAGAAGAAGTATAATAATAACAGTGATAGCGATAATAATAATAGTAATAAGGATAATAATAACAGTTATAGTGCTAATAATAATAGTAATAACGATAACAATAGCAGTTATGGCGATAATAATAACAGTAATGAGGATAATAATAACAGTCATAGCGATAATAATAATAGTAATAAGAATAATAATAATAGTTATAAGGATAGAGACAAGTGTAATAGGGATAGTAATAATAGAAGAAGTATAATAATAACAGTGATAGCGATAATAAAAATAGTAATAAGGATAATAATAACAGTTATAGTGCTAATAATAATAGTAATAACGATAACAATAGCAGTTATGGCGGTAATAATAACAGTAATGAGGATAATAATAACAGTCATGGCGATAATAATAATAGTAATAAGAATAATAATAATAGTTATAAGGATAGAGACAAGTGTAATAGGGATAGTAATAATAGAAGAAGTATAATAATAACTCTGATAGCGATAATAATAATAGTAATAAGGATAATAATAACAGTTATAGTGCTAATAATAATAGCAATAACGATAACAATAGCAGTTATGGCGATAATAATAACAGTAATGAGGATAATAATAACAGTCATAGCGATAATAATAATAGTAATAAGGATAATAATAATAGTTATAAGGATAGAGACAAGTGTAATAGGGATAGTAATAATAGAAGAAGTATAATAATAACAGTCATGGCGATAATAATAATAGCAATAAGGATAATAATAATAGTTATAGTGCTAACAATAATAGTAATAAGGATTATAGTAATAGTTATAAGGATAAAGACAAGAGTAATAGGGATAGTAATAATAGTAATAAGGATAATAATAATAGATATAGCGATAATAATAATAGTAATAAAGGTAATAATAATAGTTATAAGGATAAAGACAAGAGTAAAAGGAATAGTAATAATAGAATAAGAATAATAATAACAGTCATAGCGATAATAATAGGAGTAATAAGGATAATAGTAATAGTTATAGCGATAACAATAATAGTAATAACGATAACAATAGCAGTTATGGCGATAATAATAACAGTAATGAGGATAATAATAATAGTTATAGCGATAATAATAATAGTTATAAGGATAGAGACAAGTGTAATAGGGATAGTAATAATAGAAGAAGTATAATAATAACAGTCACGGCGATAATAATAATAGCAATAAGGATAATAATAATAGTTATAGTGCTAACAATAATAGTAATAAGGATTATAGTAATAGTTATAAGGATAAAGACAAGAGTAATAGGGATAGTAATAATAGTAATAAGGATAATAATAATAGATATAGCGATAATAATAATAGTAATAAAGGTAATAATAATAGTTATAAGGATAAAGACAAGAGTAAAAGGAATAGTAATAATAGAATAAGAATAATAATAACAGTCATAGCGATAATAATAGGAGTAATAAGGATAATAGTAATAGTTATAGCGATAACAATAATAGTAATAACGATAACAATAGCAGTTATGGCGATAATAATAACAGTAATGAGGGTAATAATAATAGTTATAGCGATAATAATAATAGTAATAAGGATAGTAATAATAGTTATAAGGATAGAGACAAGTGTAATAGGGATAGTCATAATAGAAGAAGTATAATAATAACAGTCATAGCGATAATAATAATAGTAATAAGGGATATAATAATAGTTGTAAGGATAAAGACAAGAGTAATAGGGATAGTAATAATAGAATAAGGATTATAATAACAGTGATACCGATAATAATAATAGTAATAAGGATAATAATAATATTTATAATGCTAACAATAATAGTAATAAGGATTATAGTAATAGTTATAAGGATAAAGACAAGAGTAATAGGGATAGTAATAATAGTAATAAGGATAATAATAATAGATATAGCGATAATAATAATAGTAATAAGGGTAATAATAATAGTTATAGTGCTACTAATAATAGAAATAAGGATAGTAATAATAGTTATAAGGATAATCACAAGAGTAATAGGGATATTAATAATAGAATGAGGATAATAATAACAGTCATAGCGATAATAATAATAGTAATAAGAATAATAATAATAGTTATAGGGATAGAGACAAGTGTAATAGGGATAGTAATAATAGAAGAAGTATAATAATAACAGTGATAGCGATAATAATAAGAGTAATAAGGATAATAATAACAGTTATAGTGCTAATAATAATAGCAATAACGATAACAATAGCAGTTATGGCGATAATAATAACAGTAATGAGGATAATAATAATAGTTAAAGCGATAATAATAATAGTAATAAGGATAATAATAATAGTTATAAAGATAGAGACAAGTGTAATAGGGATAGTAATAATAGAAGAAGTATAATAATAACAGTGATAGCGATAATAATAATAGTAATAAGGATAATAATAACAGTTATAGTGCTAATAATAATAGCAATAACGATAACAATAGCAGTTATGGCGATAATAATAACAGTAATGAGGATAATAATAATAGTTAAAGCGATAATAATAATAGTAATAAGGATAATAATAATAGTTATAAAGATAGAGACAAGTGTAATAGGGATAGTAATAATAGAAGAAGTATAATATTAACAGTCATAGCGATAATAATAATAGCAATAAGGATAATAATAATAGTTATAGTGCTAACAATAAGAGTAATAAGGATTATAGTAATAGTTATAAGGATAAAGACAAGAGTAATAGGGATAGTAATAATAGTAATAAGGATAATAATGATAGATATAGCGATAATAATAATAGTAATAAAGGTAATAATAATAGTTATAGTGCTACTAATAAAGAAATAAGGATAATAATAATAGTTATAAGGATAGAGACAAGAGTAATAGGGATAGTAATAATAGAATAAGGATAATAATAACAGTGATAGCGATAATAATAATAGTAATAAGGATAATAATAACAGTTATAGTGCTAATAATAATAGTAATAACGATAACAATAGCAGTTATGGCGATAATAATAACAGTAATGAGGATAATAATAACAGTCATAGCGATAATAATAATAGTAATAAGAATAATAATAATAGTTATAAGGATAGAGACAAGTGTAATAGGGATAGTAATAATAGAAGAAGTATAATAATAACAGTGATAGCGATAATAAAAATAGTAATAAGGATAATAATAACAGTTATAGTGCTAATAATAATAGTAATAACGATAACAATAGCAGTTATGGCGGTAATAATAACAGTAATGAGGATAATAATAACAGTCATGGCGATAATAATAATAGTAATAAGAATAATAATAATAGTTATAAGGATAGAGACAAGTGTAATAGGGATAGTAATAATAGAAGAAGTATAATAATAACTCTGATAGCGATAATAATAATAGTAATAAGGATAATAATAACAGTTATAGTGCTAATAATAATAGCAATAACGATAACAATAGCAGTTATGGCGATAATAATAACAGTAATGAGGATAATAATAATAGTTAAAGCGATAATAATAATAGTAATAAGGATAATAATAATAGTTATAAAGATAGAGACAAGTGTAATAGGGATAGTAATAATAGAAGAAGTATAATATTAACAGTCATAGCGATAATAATAATAGCATAAGGATAATAATAATAGTTATAGTGCTAACAATAATAGTAATAAGGATTATAGTAATAGTTATAAGGATAAAGACAAGAGTAATAGGGATAGTAATAATAGTAATAAGGATAATAATGATAGATATAGCGATAATAATAATAGTAATAAAGGTAATAATAATAGTTATAGTGCTACTAATGAAAGAAATAAGGATAATAATAATAGTTATCAGGATAGAGACAAGAGTAATAGGGATAGTAATAATAGAAGAAGTATAATAATAACAGTGATAGCGATAATAATAATAGTAATAAGGATAATAATAACAGTTATAGTGCTAATAATAATAGCAATAACGATAACAATAGCAGTTATGGCGATAATAATAACAGTAATGAGGATAATAATAATAGTTAAAGCGATAATAATAATAGTTATAAAGATAGAGACAAGTGTAATAGGGATAGTAATAATAGAAGAAGTATAATATTAACAGTCATAGCGATAATAATAATAGCAATAAGGATAATAATAATAGTTATAGTGCTAACAATAATAGTAATAAGGATTATAGTAATAGTTATAAGGATAAAGACAAGAGTAATAGGGATAGTAATAATAGTAATAAGGATAATAATGATAGATATAGCGATAATAATAATAGTAAAAAAGGTAATAATAATAGTTATAGTGCTACTAATGAAAGAAATAAGGATAATAATAATAGTTATAAGGATAGAGACAAGAGTAATAGGGATAGTAATAATAGAATAAGGATAATAATAACAGCGATAGCGATAATAATAATAGTAATAAGGATAATAATAACAGTTATAGTGCTAATAATAATAGTAATAACGATAACAATAGCAGTTATGGCGATAATAATAACAGTAATGAGAATAATAATAACAGTCATAGCGATAATAATAATAGTAATAAGGATAATAATAATAGTTATAAGGATAGAGACAAGTGTAATAGGGATAGTAATAATAGAAGAAGTATAATAATAACAGTCATGGCGATAATAATAATAGCAATAAGGATAATAATAATAGTTATAGTGCTAACAATAATAGTAATAAGGATTATAGTAATAGTTATAAGGATAAAGACAAGAGTAATAGGGATAGTAATAATAGTAATAAGGATAATAATAATAGATATAGCGATAATAATAATAGTAATAAAGGTAATAATAATAGTTATAAGGATAAAGGACAGAGTAAAAGGAATAGTAATAATAGAATAAGAATAATAATAACAGTCATAGCGATAATAATAGGAGTAATAAGGATAATAGTAATAGTTATAGCGATAACAATAATAGTAATAACGATAACAATAGCAGTTATGGCGATAATAATAGCAGTAATGAGGATAATAATAATAGTTATAGCGATAATAATAATAGTAATAAGGATAGTAATAATAGTTATAAGGATAGAGACAAGTGTAATAGGGATAGTCATAATAGAAGAAGTATAATAATAACAGTCATAGCGATAATAATAATAGTAATAAGGGATATAATAATAGTTGTAAGGATAAAGACAAGAGTAATAGGGATAGTAATAATAGAATAAGGATTATAATAACAGTGATACCGATAATAATAATAGTAATAAGGATAATAATAATAGTTATAATGCTAACAATAATAGTAATAAGGATTATAGTAATAGTTATAAGGATAAAGACAAGAGTAATAGGGATAGTAATAATAGTAATAAGGATAATAATAATAGATATAGCGATAATAATAATAGTAATAAGGGTAATAATAATAGTTATAGTGCTACTAATAATAGAAATTAAGGATAGTAATAATAGTTATAAGGATAATCACAAGAGTAATAGGGATATTAATAATAGAATGAGGATAATAATAACAGTCATAGCGATAATAATAATAGTAATAAGAATAATAATAATAGTTATAAGGATAGAGACAAGTGTAATAGGGATAGTAATAATAGAAGAAGTATAATAATAACAGTGATAGCGATAATAATAATAGTAATAAGGATAATAATAACAGTTATAGTGCTAATAATAATAGCAATAACGATAACAATAGCAGTTATGGCGATAATAATAACAGTAATGAGGATAATAATAATAGTTAAAGCGATAATAATAATAGTAATAAGGATAATAATAATAGTTATAAAGATAGAGACAAGTGTAATAGGGATAGTAATAATAGAAGAAGTATAATATTAACAGTCATAGCGATAATAATAATAGCAATAAGGATAATAATAATAGTTATAGTGCTAACAATAATAGTAATAAGGATTATAGTAATAGTTATAAGGATAAAGACAAGAGTAATAGGGATAGTAATAATTGTAATAAGGATAATAATGAGAGATATAGCGATAATAATGATAGTAATAAAGGTAATAATAATAGTTATAGTGCTACTAATAAAAGAAATAAGGATAATAATAATAGGTATAAGGATAGAGACAAGAGTAATAGGGATAGTAATAATAGAATAAGGATAATAATAACAGTGATAGCGATAATAATATTAGTAATAAGGATAATAATAACAGTTATAGTGCTAATAATAATAGTAATAACGATAACAATAGCAGTTATGGCGATAATAATAACAGTAATGAGGATAATAATAATAGTTAAAGCGATAATAATAATAGTAATAAGGATAATAATAATAGCTAGAAAGATAGAGACAAGTGTAATAGGGATAGTAATAATAGAAGAAGTATAATATTAACAGTCATAGCGATAATAATAATGGCAATAAGGATAATAATAATAGTTATAGTGCTAACAATAATAGTAATAAGGATTATAGTAATAGTTATAAGGATAAAGACAAGAGTAATAGGGATAGTAATAATAGTAATAAGGATAATAATGATAGATATAGCGATAATTAATAATAGTAATAAAGGTAATAATAATAGTTATAGTGCTACTAATAAAAGAAATAAGGATAATAATAATAGTTATAAGGATAGAGACAAGAGTAATAGGGATAGTAATAATAGAATAAGGATAATAATAACAGTGATAGCGATAATAATAATAGTAATAAGGATAATAATAACAGTTATAGTGCTAATAATAATAGTAATAACGATAACAATAGCAGTTATGGCGATAATAATAACAGTAATGAGGATAATAATAACAGTCATAGCGATAATAATAATAGTAATAAGGATAATAATAATAGTTATAAGGATAGAGACAAGTGTAATAGGGATAGTAATAATAGAAGAAGTATAATAATAACAGTCATGGCGATAATAATAATAGCAATAAGGATAATAATAATAGTTATAGTGCTAACAATAATAGTAATAAGGATTATAGTAATAGTTATAAGGATAAAGACAAGAGTAATAGGGATAGTAATAATAGTAATAAGGATAATAATAATAGATATAGCGATAATAATAATAGTAATAAAGGTAATAATAATAGTTATAAGGATAAAGACAAGAGTAAAAGGAATAGTAATAATAGAATAAGAATAATAATAACAGTCATAGCGATAATAATAGGAGTAATAAGGATAATAGTAATAGTTATAGCGATAACAATAATAGTAATAACGATAACAATAGCAGTTATGGCGATAATAATAGCAGTAATGAGGATAATAATAATAGTTATAGCGATAATAATAATAGTAATAAGGATAGTAATAATAGTTATAAGGATAGAGACAAGTGTAATAGGGATAGTCATAATAGAAGAAGTATAATAATAACAGTCATAGCGATAATAATAATAGTAATAAGGGATATAATAATAGTTGTAAGGATAAAGACAAGAGTAATAGGGATAGTAATAATAGAATAAGGATTATAATAACAGTGAAACCGATAATAATAATAGTAATAAGGATAATAATAATAGTTATAATGCTAACAATAATAGTAATAAGGATTATAGTAATAGTTATAAGGATAAAGACAAGAGTAATAGGGATAGTAATAATAGTAATAAGGATAATAATAATAGATATAGCGATAATAATAATAGTAATAAGGGTAATAATAATAGTTATAGTGCTACTAATAATAGAAATAAGGATAGTAATAATAGTTATAAGGATAATCACAAGAGTAATAGGGATATTAATAATAGAATGAGGATAATAATAACAGTCATAGCGATAATAATAATAGTAATAAGAATAATAATAATAGTTATAAGGATAGAGACAAGTGTAATAGGGATAGTAATAATAGAAGAAGTATAATAATAACAGTGATAGCGATAATAATAATAGTAATAAGGATAATAATCACAGTTATAGTGCTAATAATAATAGCAATAACGATAACAATAGCAGTTATGGCGATAATAATAACAGTAATGAGGATAATAATAATAGTTAAAGCGATAATAATAATAGTAATAAGGATAATAATAATAGTTATAAAGATAGAGACAAGTGTAATAGGGATAGTAATAATAGAAGAAGTATAATATTAACAGTCATAGCGATAATAATAATAGCAATAAGGATAATAATAATAGTTATAGTGCTAACAATAATAGTAATAAGGATTATAGTAATAGTTATAAGGATAAAGACAAGAGTAATAGGGATAGTAATAATAGTAATAAGGATAATAATGATAGATAT